>JBBPBX010005221.1:13511-45624 GCA_038048925.1 Garcialebias charrua | reverse complement strand
TAACACAAATAGCTGAAGCACATCAGCCTGAACAGCAGGATTATATTTCTGCTGGAACAATTGTATAATGTAACACTAACTTGTAAAGGTTTTTATATCATGTTCATTTAAACAATTATAAAAGTTTTCATGCTTGAGTTGTTTTAAGAGGACAGCAATCCACTTTGGTTCTGGACTCTGCTTGAACTAGACACTAGTTTGATCTAGTTAAACTCCATTTCTCCGTTCAAAAAATTATCTTACCTGTGTCATATCTCTAAATTTAGAAACATCCTAAAAATGGTGCAGAAAAAATGGTTCATGCATTTGTCACGTCTAGACTGGACTATTGCAATGTTTTATTATCTGGGAGTCCAAATACTTCTTTTAAAAGTCTTCAGTTAATCCAAAACACTGCTAACTGGAGTTAGGGTTGGCTTGTTATGCTGCTATAGACAGACTACTGGAGGACAAATTGACATCATTTCCTTAAATTGATTGTTAAAACTAAATAGTTTTCATTTGATATTATTTCTATCCTAACATGATTCTTGACCTGCCATTGTGTATCTGTTCCTCCTCCCAGGAAAGATTCAGCAGTTGTTTTATTTCCTGATCCAATCTGGACGTGCACCCTCAGAATCACAATACAAAGGGACTGCCACTGAGCCACCACAGCTGCATGCATCGTAATGATAATAAAAGTTACTTAGGTTGAGGAACTTTGGAATAAGTTTGGAACAACGTTTCAAATGGATCTCTATGACTCTGTGAAATCTGGTCCTTAACTGTTTTCAATTAACTCTGTGTTGGTTGATCTTTGCATCCTGTTTTTAATTAGATTTTAAGCAGCTTCCCAAACCTCCAGGGAAATGAATTATGTGTTTTACCAGAATTCAGCAAGTTTTAAGTACTACGGTAAGAATGTGCGGTGTAAAATGGCACAGTAACAAAACAGACAATTGCACTAAATCATTTTAATAAATATAACAGCATTCCATATAGCCTCTTCACAGTTAGCTTTTTTTTTTCTATCTGAAAAACAAAACATGTATTTTCATAACAGTGCATGTCAATAAAACACTTTCATTATGTCAATGTGCTGTCCTCATGCCATCGGTACGATCCAGGCCTGGGAAAAGTCCACCAGCAACAAAACGTGTCTTTTTTCTGGTTTCCATCATGCAATAGAGAAAAAAAATAAAAAAACGCCATTTCCATTTTCTCAGGTAAGATTTTCTCAGTTAATCATACAGGTACAGTACATTGTGTATGAAATCTTGATGAAAAAAGTATACAATCTCCCCCCACCCATTCTTTTGCGTTATAAAAATAATTGTTCACACATATTCAAAATGTCCAGTGGTTTGCATAATAGTTGATTGGATCGACGTCTCTGGTCTCCATCACTATAGGCCTGCGAAATATGAAAGACAAAAACATGAGTCTCCTAGAAACCCAAATCAGACGCATTAAACCACTAACTGGAATAATAACTGAGGCAATTATCGTAAAACAGCCTTTTAATATTTGATCGCGTAAAAGAGAAGCGTGAGGTGGGAAATGAGGCGGCACGGTGGAGGTTCCAGTCGCCATATTTCACAAAACGGCACATTTCACGGGACAGCTGTGAGTTTGGTTGCCGCGGCAACGCTCCAGCCTCGCTGATAGCCAAGCAGCAGCAAACGCCGGCTCAGATCTCCCTCCAGGCTGGCACGCTCTCGCTGGGAACTGTGGGCATCTCCGAAGCCACAAGAAGGGGAACCACAGACGGCCTCAAACCAGACAGACGTTCTCCTTCGCCTAAATGTTGATGCTGTAAGCTGACGCTGTCTGGTGTAAACCCAAATGACTTCATGGAACTGGGCTTCAGGGTGCCCGTCTCCATACACATGCAGCCTGGACCAATCCCACGTCAGAGCCGCTACGTCCTCCATTTAGCCCGTGACGGTAATCCACTCGGCCATAAACGAAGGCGGAGGCTTCCACGGTGGTTATTTGGGGTAACATGTTATGGCTCTAGGAATGATGTCATTTAAAGGCACCGAGGTCTTCTCAGTTTTAAGCTGTTGCGTACAACAGTAGAAATATGGGCAGTGATTTGATTAAATTTTAAATTAATGAACATTTTTATGTTCAGATTCTCACCTGAAAACACAGATCTCTTGCCGTCCCGTGAACCACCTGAGAGACAAATGAATACAAAACGTGTTACACAGTCATATAAAACATAACGACTCTTAAAGAGATAGTCTGGATTCTTTGAGGTGTGCTTGAGATGTGAGGAGTAAATATTTAACCTGCAGTGCACAGAACTCTAGGAAAGGCTCAGTGTGATTTATCTGTTTAAATAAAAGTTGAATGAATGAATGAAAAAAAAAAACTCTTATGGAGTCAAGCCAATTTCTAATTAATAAATAAACTCAAACTTAAAAGACATTGTTGTGACTTTAGTGTCAAATAGTTGTTTACATATAAACGTGAGTCTAAAGTTTTATTTATTTATTATTGAAACACATTGTGCGGTTGAAACACATTCAAGTTCTTATAACTTTCTGATTTAAAAAAACTAATATGTTAAAAGTCACAATAAAATAACTTAATTAAACTGCTCTAAAACTGTAAAGTGTCTTCCTACAAATACAAAAGTCGTAAGAAAAAATATTTATATCAAAGTTCATGCTCAACAATCCTGGTAAAAATTCCATCAAAGTTCAGTCAGGTTTCTTTTTTTGGTTGAGATATTTCATCCTTCATCCCAAGAATTATGTCAGTCTGAGGAGCCACAACACACTCAGTCCCACAAGCAGCACACTCAACTAGTTGGTGGGTGGGGCAACCAGTTTGTTGGTGATAAGATGGTTTCTGGGGCCCACCCTCTCCCCCGTCTACTCCTCTGAGACAGCCATAGCCAACGTGGTTCAAAACATAAGTTTGTTGCGGTTCCTCAGACTGATGAAGTCCTTTGGATGAAGGATGAAATGTCTCAACAAAAACTAAATTGTCCAGATGACTTGACTGAACTTTGTTGGATTTTTTTGGGGGCCGAGATGGGGTAGAGGTAGGTCAGCTGATCCGGGTCCCGAAAGTCGCAGTTTTGATCCCCCGTCACGGCACATCCCGTGGTGTCTCTGAGCAGCGCACCCCATCCCCAATTGGTCCCCGGGCTCCCTCAATAGCTGCCCACTGCTTCACCTGGTGGTGGATGGGTTAAATTCAGAAAGCCAATTTTGCAATTGTATGGTAAATGGAAGCAGGAAAGGCCCATAATTCAAATTAAAATGGATTAATAGAAATGCTTTTTAGTTTGAAAATAAAGCTGCATGTTTTGACTCCTTCTTCAAGACTGTTCAATTTGTAATTTTTTAAATTATTTATTTATTTATTCATTCAGTCCAAAAACATGCATGCTAGGCTGATTGGTAACTCTAAATTGACCCTGGGTGTGAGTGAGACAGGTCCCTCTTGTAAATGAGTCCCCGTGGCTCAACGAGGCTAGCCTGTATAAATAAAGGTTGAATGAAATTTATTCATTTAATTTCATTTCCATTAAAAACACAAATACATTTTCAAAAATAAAAAAACAAACATAAAATGAAAATAATTAAAATTATAAATAAAACAACGTTTAACATTTAATTATCAAAATATGTCCTAGTAAAAAGTGACCAAAATTCATTTTGAAATGTCAAATTTAAAAATTAAAATGAATTAACAGAAATGCTTTTTCATTTCAAAGTCAAGCTGCATGTGTTGACTCATAAATAAAATTAAAAATAAATCATTTTCATTTTCTACTTCAAGACTGCTCATTGTGTAAATGAATTAAAATGATGAATAAAACAATGCTTAACATTAATTTTCAAAACATGTCCCAGTAAAAACTAAAAAGTGACCAAAAATCATTTTGAAATGTCAAATTTGAAAATTAAAATGAATTAGCAGAAATGCTTTTTTCATTTGACAACAAATACACATTATTATGTATTATTATTATTATTATTATTATTATTATTGTTATTATTATTATTGAGCATGAACTTTGGTGTTTTGAACCGTTTTGTCTATGCAGAGGAGTTGACAGGGGAGAGGGTGGGCCCCAGAAACCATCTTATCACCAACAAACTGGTTGGTCCTCTATGTGGGTGTGCTGTTTATGGAACTGAGTTTGTTGTGGCTCCTTGGACTGATGAAGTCCTTTGGATGAAGGATGAAATTACTCAACAAAAAAGGAAACCGTCCAGATGACCTGACTGAACTTTGCTGGAAAACATTTTTATAATTACGTAATTATGATTTACATTTTTTCATATAGCTGGCATATTTTTGTTTTTAACTTGGAGCAGCCAATGCACGACAGGAAGTGACATCAAAATGGAACTCCCAGGTTTATGTTTAAACAAACCCTGACTCGTCATATCTCTGATGTGACTCAAAATAACCCAAAGAACTAGATTATTCACATCTGTTTGTGTTGTTAGCCATCGTAGCAACACTGTTTGCATCACTTTTTTGTCATCTATTCCTCTTGTTGTGCATGTGCAAAAGATTATACTGTACAGTAGTCCCTCGCTACTTCGCAGTTCATTTATCACAGATTCAATCAATCGATTTTTTTCAAAATAAAAGTGGTCATGACGCACGACTGGCTGATTGATGGATGAGCCGCAAGATCGGCATGTAATTTTTATTTAAAATGAATTATTTTAAAATATTTAGCACCTGCTGCACCTTTGTGCTGCCCACACTACAGGATAAGCTTCCTCTGCAGAGGATTAGCTGTTCTCTGTGCAGAGCAGAAAAGTGGGCGTGGCCGAGACCTCTTGCAGGTGGCTGAGCTTAGAGGAGACAGAGCTGAAATCTTGACATTCTGTGCTCTTTTAGAGCGTTTAGAGTTTAGAAACATTGTTTAGAATATTACAAGATTGTGGGAAGGGTTTAAAATGCTATAAATACTAAAATAAACTACTATTTACTTCTACTACTATATCTACTCAGCTGTTTTTTCACTTATTGCAGGGCTTCAGGGTACGGATCCCCAGCGATAAACAAAGGAATACAGTACTGTAAATTTAAATAACTGTTCATCTCAGCGGCATCATTTTCTTTATATTGGCAACATGTTAATAATTTTATCTTTCCATTAAAGAGTTTAGATTCATCCCAAAAAAATCTGATGCCATAGGCACTTTGAAGGTTTGAGTTTGACTCCAACGAGTTTTTCCGTTTCTCCTAATTGACTGCTATTACAGATTACTTATAACCTCTTTAAAAAGCATCTGTGTTGTCTCTTTAAGTAACCGTTTATTCACTGTGGACAATGCTTTCTATCCTACAAAGTACTATGCGAGGAAACATGAACAAAAAGCAGGTTACCTACATGTTTGAATTCCACATTGTTGGACAGAAATAACCAAATAAATGTCAGAATGGCATCAATTATCTCAGCCAGAAATGAATAAGCTTATAAGTATGCTGATTCATTCCAAATGCATAGTGTTTTATGCATTTTGGATGCAATGTGAGATAATCCAAAGCAGCACACACTTCCTGTTTTTTGTTTTTATAAGATGCTCACAAATCTAGCAAACTCTTCTGTAATGATTGGGGTATAAATAACAGAAACCACCACTATAAATAATGACAAAATAATCTCAGCAGGTCATTCCACTGTGGATGTTGGAGTGTTGAATTCTTGAACGTGCTGCAAAGTATAAACATGGTTTTAGAACAAGTGAGGAAAACGAACAACTTTCATCTGTATGGTGGAATGTGTGGTTGACGCTTTGTGGAAGTTTTATAGAATAACAGGAAACGGCTTTGGATTTTCCACCATTATTTAGCTCTCAGGTCAGACACATCTGCTGGGATTCAGTTTTAGGTTTTTATTGATAATTAATGATGTGAAGCACAGCTTGTGTACAGACAGTCGTGTCAGAAATGTTAACATTCAGATTCTTTTAACTATTTATTTTGCGCATTTAGAAATCCAGTTTGTTGAGTTAGTGTGTCGTTACATATCCTAACTAGCCCAAGCAATAGTTGCACTATTTTTCCTCTTCAAATGTATTGTTTAGCTTTCTGCTACTGTTTGAATAATGTGTAGTGTCTCTGAGACTGTAGGGACACACCTTCGTCTCTTTGAACTGTCCCAGTGATACCTTTTCACTGATCCACTCAGTCAAACAGACATTAACACAGTTTATTCCATTTAGTTTGAATCTAAGAACATAATCACTCACAAGAGACTCTTTTTACTCTTTAAATTTGTTCTAATTCAAATGTATTCAACAGAATAAACTTCTGTCCTTTTTATGATCATTTGTTATTTGCATAAGCAGTGTATTCTTTAATGTGTGAATGATCATCACTATGCTGGTATATTTTTCAATATGTCAGTCAAAGAACTCTGTCTAAAGTTGAAAATAATATTTCAAGTTGAACTTTTCAGATTGGTTTAGAAGTTACTTAGAATCAGCTTACTCAGTAATCTTATAACTGGCTCCTGTTTTCTGTCTCCTCTTAAAACAATCTGCTTCTCTGTTTTTCTAAACATTTTTTCGTGACGTTCACTTGCCGTCAACTAATCTCCTCCCATTCCCTGATTGAACTGACCAATCAGGAAGGGGCAAGTCACTGACATCAGATCCTCTTTAAAAGTTCTAAACTTCCTGGAACTTTCAGTCTGTTGGAAGTCTTCAGTTCTACAAGGAAGTGGGATGTGAAACGTTCTCTCTAAGCTGTGGACGCTTGGTCAGATGCCAAGGGCCTGCGTTCCTCAGCAAGGGTTATAGCAGCCTCGCTGTAAACCCACTCGAGTGTCACAGCTCCAAGCTGTGAATGAATTTTCCTCTCAAGGAATATCTTATTCTGGAAATTCCCCAGGGACTGCCACTATTTCTGCCATTCAAAGCGGACGCAGAAGGCGCTGAAAGGTAGCGTCTAAGGCTGTTCTGCCTTCTCTTATTCGGACATCAAGGAAGCTCCATTTCTTGACTGACCGTCTTGCAAGGTAAAGAGTCGTCAATGTTACCAGCGTACCTGCGGTTTAGCTGAAGAGTTGCATGGAAAGTGTCATCCTGGTTGAACTTCATTCCTTCACTCAGTCATAACGACTTCCCTCCATCTTTCCTTCCATCCTCCTCCTAAACTTCTCCCTTGTCTTTTGCCAGTAACAACTAAGCTAAAATGCCTGCAGATACAGGTAGTCCCCGATTTACGAGCGCTCTGATCTACGAGGTTCCGGACTTACGAGCTGGCGAATTATTGGAAAAAACGCAAAAAATACTGAGTTTTCCTGTGTTTTTTCACCACAGTTCGTTAGCTAAACATGTGGACACACGTTTCCGATCATTTTTATGCACTCATAAGCAGTTTTTCGATGAAAAACGAGTGTTCGTAGTCGCGCTAGCAAAACCGTTCCAATTTACGAGCGAAATTCCGGACTTACGAGAAGCGTGGCGGCCGTTCCAAATTACGAGATTTCCGGTTTACGAGCGCCTCGTTGTAACGGATCTCGCTCGTAAATCGGGGACTACCTGTATAAGTTATTCAACCCATTCTTGACTGCCTGGCTGACATCCATGATTTGATGGCCTCAAGCTTCTTAAGTTTCAATGAGAAGAAGTCTGAAGTCATGTTGTTCCATCCCAACGGCTCACTGACGAACCACGACATTGACCTTCTCTTCCTAGCCCCGCTAGAGAAACAAAGGGTCACTAATCTGGGGGTGATAATGGACCCTTCCCTGAAACTTAACAGGTGCGTGAACATGATTGTTAAATCCTGCTTTTTTCAGCTTAGGCAACTGTCTAAGCTGAAGCCCATACTATCCAGAAAGAACCTGGAGACAGTAATCCATGCTTTCATAACACCGAGGCTCAATTACTGCAATTCACTTCTGTTTGGAATCAGTCAGTCCTCCATTGCACGGCTACAGCTGGTCCAAATGCTGCAGCCCGATTCTTAGCTGGTATAGGCCATAGAGAGCACATCACACCAGTTTTGGCCTCCCTGCACTGGCTACCCATTCACCTTTGGATCTAGTTTAAAATACTCATATTTGTTTTTAAATCTCTGAACAGTTCCGCTCCTCCCTATCTCACTGACCTTCTGCAGCCATATGTCCCACCGCACTCTCTGAGGTCAGCAGACCAGATGCTTCTTTCAATCCCAGATATTCGCCGTAAGCTAGAGGTGACGGGGCTTTCTCAGTTGCAGGTCCAAGACTGTGGAATGAGTTGCCACTGAGTGTCAGGCAGGCTCCCACAATCACAGTGTTCAAGTCTCGCTTGAAAACCCACTTCTCTTCTCTTGCCTTTAACATGGTGTGATTTGTTTTGATCCTCTCTGTACTACACATTGTTGGCCATTGTAGTTAGTTTCTATTGCTATTTGCATCTACATTTTTATTTTTTGTTTTCCTGTCGGCTGTGGTTCTTTGTTTCTATTGTACAGCACTTTGGTTGGCCTCATTGCTGTTTTAAGTGCTATATAAATAAATTGGTATGGTATGGTATGGTATTCTAAGATCCAAAACTTGTTCTGTTGTTCCTAGAAGTTACGGACGCGTGATTTCATCATCAAGAGTTAAATTATAGGAATTTGATCGATCAATCAGTGTGCATACTGTATGTTGATGTAATTTTATGATTCTGTTAATAAATGATTCAGTTCTGCTGAATCAACATAAATTAACGTTTCATGCCTTTTGCATCTCATCACCTGGTCACAAAATTTCTTGATTATCCTGAAAAAGAGAGAACCCGTGAATTATTGATGATAATTTGTGTCACTATAAAACTCTGCTCATTTTACATCTGGTGTACAGTAAATTCAGTAAAACTGATCACCCCTGTACCCCTACAAATGCTTAGCAAATTTTAGCTCTTTGTTTTGCTGCTTTTTGATTTTAACTACTATTTAGCTTATTCTAGCAATTGTTCATACCATTTCAGTTTTTAGGTCTAGTTTTGGCTTTTAGCTAATTTTTTGCTACCGTTAGCTTTTCTGTATGGTTTTTGCTCCTTTACATTACAACTTCCATTTTGTTCCTTTAAGATGATCTTTTTGTTTTAACTTTAACTCAATTTCAGCTTATTCAACCTTTTTTATTTTGTTTGCAAACAAATGAACATGCAAAACCTCAGTAAAGTTATTCATGATTCTCTCTGCGTATTTACAGGAAGTGCTATTTCTCCAGTTTGTAGATTAGCTTCAGTTTTTATGAAGGAGCATGATAACTTTATCATTTAAAAACATTGGCGTTGTGTTCAACCCGAGACCAAGTCAAGACCAAGACCAGAGTATACTGAGACAAGACCAAGACTTTTAAGGTCCGAGACTAAGTCAAGACCAAGACCTCAAATAAAATGAATAAAATATAACATTTTATTTAAAATATTTTGTATAAAAGTTACATACCAGAACTTTGCTTGCTTTTGAATGAATATATCAGCTTTTATAAAATTTCAAAGCTACATAACAAAGAAATCAGACATTCAGTGGCCTAACTTCATGTGATTCAACAATAAAATTACATAGCTGTTAAATTAGAAGCAGTTTCATCACATGGCAAGCCTTAAAAAATGGATGTGGCAAAACACTCTTCATAAGTCCAAACTCCAGACCAAGGATAACCATGTAGTTGCATTAGTTACAAGTACAAGTATATTATTTATGATTTAAATAGCCAAAATTTATAACTGATAATTTAGAAGGCATTTTCTCCCACACCCAATCACTTCTCATTTTCTTCTGGTGTTGCCAGATAGAGTCAAGGTTTTCCAGCACAAAAATCTGTTAAAAACCGCCATATCAGACAAAAATGTACCCAATCAATATATTGTTACAGTTTATTTAATGCTTGAATATGAACGCACATCTGTACAACCCAAGGTAATTAAACAATATGTGGCAAAATGCAACAATCCAACAAAAATCTTCCCAGCAAAACCAGAATGAAAACCGCCCAATTGGAAGTAAACCGCCGAATCTGGCCACACTGGGAGTGACATGTGTGAGTGAAAGGGGGTGGGCGTGACAGCGGTGACAAAAATGTTTATTTAGCAATGAGTCACGTTATCGCATGGATTTTGCATACAATTAAAACAAAGATGTTGACAAATACCTGGAAACTGGACAACATTCTGGCAAGTTGGT
Source organism: Garcialebias charrua (assembly GCA_038048925.1). Lineage (NCBI taxonomy): Eukaryota > Metazoa > Chordata > Actinopteri > Cyprinodontiformes > Rivulidae > Garcialebias > Garcialebias charrua. The sequence continues at coordinate 35,484 of JBBPBX010005221.1, read as the reverse complement.
GATATTTCCACAGTTGTGGTCTTGAAATAAGATCCTGAGTCCTCAATGTCCGAGTCCAAGACAAGACCGAGACCATCAAAAAATGGTCTTGAGACCGGTCTCAAAACCAAGTACTACAACACTAACAAACATTATAATGTACAAAATAAAAATAAAAATACAGCTTCTATATAATTGATGCCAAAGCTACAAAGGCATAAAATACGTAGTGAAAAAAATTGTTCTTTAAAATCTGATTTCGAGTCTTGTACTGATGATAATCATTTTCACACTCACACAGTGACACACAAACCAGATTTCAACGAACAGTCCTGAGGGCTCTCTCTCATGCAAGAAGGTGCTTTGTCATGTTTTTGTGGCTGCTGGGTTTCTTTTCTTGTCTCTCTGCACTCTCCAAGCCTCGTCTAATTCAATACGTGCTTCATTTTTCCCCCCCTCAACATGCCATCACCACTGCCAAGGTTCAGAGCAGGCCCCAAAGGGTCATTAGGATAACATATCCATTTATTGTGCAAGATATACATTTGGCTAAACAACAACCCTCCAGAGGAACTAGTTGGAGGGTTGTATTTCTGTGTGACAACCATTGGCCTGCTTGATCTTTTCTTTGACACAAATTCTTGTGTCATAGCATCAGTGAAAGTTGCCTTTTTGAATCCCACATGTGGTTCATTTTCAGTTTGTGGAGCGGACGCAGCTTCTTTGTTTACTGTAAAAACAGTTTTGTGCTCATTTGAGAAGCTTTATTCCAGCTTAGATCTTTTTTTTTTCTTTTAGGACTAATTTATTATTTAATCAGAGTTTTAGCTAAATAAAGATATAATGTTCAGGGTGTGGCTGGTTGTTGGGAAAAATGGCTAAAGATCAATGCAGTACACCGATCCAGAACAAGAGTTGACAACTAAATGCCAAATGACATTAGGATTGAAATTTAATCGTCTCTCTGAAAAACTCGGAGGTCCAGAAAAATGAGGAACATATACTTTTTCTGCACATGTAAAGGAACAAGTTTAAATATTTTTACTGACATATTAAATTATTTTCAAACCTTGTGGTCGAGATAAAATTTAGCAAACAAAATTTAGTAAAAAGTGTTGTTTATTTCATTGTCAGGAGATGTCTATTCTTTCCTTGACAGTAATATGAATATAATTGGTTTTACCTACAACAGACAGCAGTCACAGCAATCTAAGTTTGGAAAGTCAATGATAAACTTTCCTGTGTGAGTTAAGGCTAATTTATTTCTTCATAAATTGTTTGTTGCTGGTAAAGATTTTGTGTTTGCACTGCCTCTGATATCTTTGCACAACCCTCTGAACTATTGTTCGCCAAGTAAGTGTCATGTATTGTGTGACAGGTGTAGTGGGCATGACCGTGTCCACTTTGATCCACCTGTGTACTTTTGAACTGTTCCAGAGATGACCTTTACTGACCTCTCAGTAAAGCAAGACATTTACTACAAATTAGTCACATAGTCACCAAAAGAGACTATTTCTATCTTTGATTTTATTCTAATGTAATCAAAAGAATAACTTTTGTCATTTTCATGATATATGTTATATGCTGTTATTCTTTTAATATGGAGTATTTCTGTGTTACTTGACCAAATGAAAGTGTCTACTCAAAATATCTATGACAAAGTTGAATGAGGTGTCAGATTGACTTGCTCAGGAGTTGTTTTTGTTGAGTTCAGCTAAAATTCTCGTTAGCGTCGAGATGTCTCCTCTCTTTCAGACACTTTTCCAAAACATTCCTCTTTGTTATCTAAGCAGACTTGCTGTCAACCTTGAGTTTCCACTTCACGTTTTCACACTCCTCTTGGCCCACGGACCAATGAGGAAAGTGTGTTCTAATCTCAACATTTTTGAGTAAAAGCGTTTTTTTGCATGAACGCTTCAGAGTTTCTGGGAACTTCAAGACATGGAGACGTCCCAAAGAGCTGAATGAATGCCTGTCACCCGCCAAGGACAGTCATTCAGCTAAGGATTGTATAACATGCTGTTATGAATCCATTTCTAACGAGCGTAAGCTCAAAACTTTGTTTATTCCTTCCTGGAATAAGCTTATCTTGAAGTCAGAGGCCAGGAGCTGACATATTTTCTGATGACCAAGCGGAACCCAGGAGACGTTGAAAACGTAAACGAATAACCAGTTCGGACAACTGGGCCTGAAGGACTGTGCATCTTACAGGCTGGTGTCATCTCTTTATCAGACTCGTCGTCGAAAGGTAAAGAGCTGTTTACAAACGTACCTGGATTTTAGCAGAAATCTGATGAGAAGTGTCACTTTGGTAACATGCTCAAGATAATTTCCTTTAACCCATCTCTCCATCTTTCCTCCTATCTTTTTCCCTCAATTCTAAGCTGGAAACTATTTTAAGCTAAAGAGCCCACAGACTAAATATGTTTAACATCCAGTATTGAAGTCTGTTGTGTTGAATTTAAGTGTGCTGACGTATTAATTTGAAAGAAAGTGAAATCATGTCAATCAAGTGTAATGGTGTTGATTTTAGTTGATTCATTTTAAATAAATGATAGTGTCTCTTTGACATATCAAACTAAGTTAATGTCCATTGTCACTCTATGGCTTCTGTTTTATTTATCCATCATAAAGATCACAGAAATATTGGGTAAACTGAAAAAGAAAGAATCCGTGAAATTACTATTCAATCTGAATAAGTAAATTAATTAAGGTAAAGAGGTCAGTATTAATATTGACCTCCTCATAATCCTTTACACTGGTCAGAAATTAATTGGCCTGTTTATGCAGGAAGTAGCAGAATAATCAACTGTGACTAAATATCCAGTCTGCAAACTGTGCTGTCGTGTGAAACATCTTTAGGAACAAAAATAAAATAAAATATCTCACATCCACGATCAGTGAGACAGGATGCTTTTCGTCAAGTGTAAAGCCACCTTTTAGGCTAACTGCTACTCAGAAAAAGACCCATTGAAATTGGAACTTTTTTCATCTAAAACAACTCAAATTCTAAATTAAACCAAACTCCATATTTTATTTTTTACAGCCATAATTTTTGACTGAGACAGCTATGTTTTCATTATATTCTCAACTGAACAATGTTTCCATACATATGTAGCAACTTGAACAATGCCGTTGATGAACTGAGCCTGTCAGTGATTGGTTTGTTCTTTTAAAACAAACAGTACAGGTAGTCCCTTTTGTCATACAGAAATCCTCTCATCTCTCTGACAACACCATGCTGTATCTGCTTTGTATGATGGAAAAGTGAAAAGGGGGGAATATATTCAATGGTGGTAATTTTTAGCAGCCTGTCGGCTCAGCTTCCCCATAAAACGTCCTGAAGAATTCTTCAAAATGAGTTTGCTGTGACAGTCTATTCATTCATCCATCCAGCCATCCATCCATTATCTTTTACCCGTTTCTTCCTTTTGGGTTGTGGGGGACTGGTGCCCATGTCACTGTGTGAGAGGCAAGTTCATCACAGGGACACGTAGAGCCAAACGAGACAAACAATCATTCACTCTCTCACAATTTAAAGTTACCAATCAGCTTAACATTTATTTACCGTATTTTCCGGAATATAGGTTGCACCGGAATATAGGTCGCATTGTCCAATTATTGCCAAAGAATTGGAAAAATCCACATATAGATCACACCTGAATATAGGTCGCACCTACGTCAAAATGTGGACCGTGTTTAGCTCTGCTGCAAATGTCTGCCACAGGAGCGCACAGCAAGGCTTTTAAGAAGATTAACACTTAAAAACAATTATTTGTTTGATAAAAATTATAGCAAATATGTGTCTGAGCTGAACTTTTCTTTAATAAATGAATAATTTTAGCAGGATAAACACCTAAAAATATATATTTGTTAGCTGACATTATTGTAAGAGTGTGTCTCAGTTTAATTTTTGTTAATAAATTATTACAAATCAGCTTATTTTATAAAAAGCCATAAATAGGTTGCACCTGAATATAGGTCGCAGGGCATGCAAAAATGATAAAAAGCTGCGACGTATATTTCGGAAAATACGGTATCTGCTCTGTGGGAGGAAATTGGAGTACCCAGAGAAAACTCACGCATGCACAGAGAGAACATTCAAACTCCACCCAGATAGGCCCAGGACCAAGATTTGAACCAGCGACCTTCTTGCTGAGAAGCAACAGCTCTACAAACTGAGCCACTGTGCCACCTGTGACAGTCTACTGCAGGTAAAATAGTAAATACACATTAAAGCTCCACACAACCTTTTGCTATGATGAAAGCCCCTTAAATCTTGTTTTTTGGTCTATTTACAGTTCTTGTTCTTGTTCTTTTGGTTCTTGTTCTTATTCTTCTTGTTCGTGTTCTTCTTCTTCTTGTTGTTCTTCTTGTTGTTCTACTTCTTGTTGTTGTTCTTGTTCTTTTTGCTCTTGTTTTTTTTGTTCTTCTTCTTGTTCTTTGTGTTCTTCTTGTTCTTGTTCTTTTTGCTCTTGGTTTTTTTTGGGTTCTTTTTCTTGTTCTTTGTGTTCTTGTTCTTTTTCTTGTTCTTGCTGGTTTTGTTCTTGTTCTTCTTGTTCTTGCTGTTTGTTTAAAAAATAACTGGAGACCTATTTAGCGCTAAACACTGATAAAACAGCATAAATCTGACATCTCCTCAGCGGATCTCAGCGAAATGAAAAGTACTTAGTTCCACTCTGGTGAGCCTCTAACAGGTCATACTGCCACGTGCATTTCATTGATTTACAAAGCAGAACATTCAGTGCTGGTCTTATTCTGTCATGTTTAAAGCTGCAGTATTAAGTTCATTGTATTGCAGCCAGATCATTTTCTGTAAAAAGATTTACAGCATTCAATAACAATCAGTCATGTCTATCGAATAATTCCTGAAACAGATTTTTTTCTTACATGACGCCAGGAACTTTACATTTTAGATTTAGAACACATCCAGGTTTTCACCCATCAGTGAAATATGGAAACTTCCTGCCCCTGTGTTCTATGTAGAAAGTATTCAAGAAGTTGTTTCTACTTTAATTCAGTTGGGGTTTATCAGGGTAGAGTGACACGACGAAACGAGCCAGTTCAGGAAGGTAAAAACATTAAAGAGAGGAGATTTGTGAGCTGTGGATTTGCCTGTGAGACAGCTTTTGAAATGACCCGTGAATGATTTCTGCTGTAACAAGAGCCCAGATCAGCAGAGAGACAATCAAACACAGAGTAAAAGAACAAGAAAATAGTGAGTGAAGCCAGCGGAAAGTAAATGACTCACTCTTATCCTGTTCTGGAGGCTCCAGGATGTCACTGTCTGTGTCACTGGGAACATGCCAAGGCTGTCTGATGGCCTGTAACTGCTGGTAAAACTCATCCTGAAATGGAAAAAGAACACAGCGCCAGAGAGGTGATCAAACACTACAATTATTCATATTTTGAGTCAACAAGCAAAAAATAAATAGGTGGGAAGGAAAGGTTAAAGAATCTCTACATAGGCATCTTAGAGTTTGCATATTCTTACAGGTATTACTCAGATCATATTGATTTTAGATCTTTTGAAGTGAGGTCCTGTGGAAACGTTATACACATTTAGTGTCTTTCCTGTTTTAGATAACTGTTCGGAGAGTTTACTTCTTACTGATTTGACAAGCTAACAGCTAACCAGAACAAAACCAAAGTGGATATTCATTAATTAATTAATTTAATTTGTCACATTTGTCATCTGTGTATGTTCCCATACTTGACAGACGAAATTGGTCTCAGCATTTAACCCAACCACCACCAGGTGGTGCAGTGAGCAGCCGTAGTCAGCGCTCGGTGAGCTGGGGAAATAGATGTGCACTCATAGACACCCCAAGGTGTGTGCCGTGGCCGGGGTTCGAACCTGGGTCCTTTGGATAACAAGTCCGATTCTCTGCCACTACACCATCATCAAAGTACATGCTCAATAATCCAGGTATAACACCCAACAATGTTCATTCAGATCATCTGGACGGTTTCTTTTTTATGCCGAGATGTGCTTTTCCACTTTGGAGTAGGCTGTTGGGGGATAATCAGTTTTGTTTTGCGTTTGCTCAGACTGATGAAGCCCTCTGGAAGGAGGGCGCAACGCCTCAGCACAGAAATAGAGGCTAAAATAGTCCAGATGGCCTGACTGAACATTGTTAGATTGTTGCAATTATTAAATAACTCAAAATTTAAAAGTGTCAGTGACTTACGCAAACACAGTTTTAAAACGTTTACACCTCTGCCATTTCAACAATACACACGTACTCTGGCAGAAATACTTGTATTATGATATTCCTCATGAAAGTTCCTCAGGCTACACCTGGTGTACTACAGCTGGTGATGCTGCTATTTAGGTTTACTAAGAATTGCTAAAAGTAGTTTTTAAGATGGGATCAGCTTAATTTGCTTTATTTAAGCTTGTCATTCTTGTCAGATTTTTTTTTTTCAAACTGACATTCTACAAAGATCCATCTACAACAGGTAAGTTATTCATTTTTTCAGAATTTTTTTAATTGAACCTCATTGCAAAAGCTGTGAATAATTAATTCAAGCTCTGACAAAAGGTACATATTGAGCAGGATACATTTTTTTTTTTATCAAGCCTTGAAGTGTGTTTAAAACAATTAAATCGGTGTAAATTGTAAATAAAAATATATTTTTTGTGAATTACTTAAAAAAAACTTCCTGAAACATATGTTTCACTGAAAACAATAATTTATGTGGACGTTGTGGTAAATTATGTTCTCTTGTTTAGAAAAAATAATACTAATTTGATGTTTATAACAGTAGAAATCCTTGAATGAATAAAAATTGACAATAAAGAAACAAACAAACAAACAGCCAGTTTGTGCGGTTGTTTCTCTCCATCCTAAATACTTGGTGAGTTGTGTAAGGTTTATGCAACACAGTAGTAAACATGTTTTCATCCCAGTTGTTTTTCAATGTTTTAAACGTCTCACTTTCAGTACCAGACTCCTTCTGTTTTTGCACTTTAAACAACTTAGTGACTGGGTTAAAACAGAAAACTGTTTTGTTTAAAAACTAATTTTACATAATGGTGCCACCAAAAAAAGAAAGAAAAAAGTTTATTAAACTAAAACATATAAAATCTGATCTTTTCAACCTGAAAGGTCAGAAGTTGCTGCATAGAAATAAGTATTTGTGCAAAATTTGTAAACTTTTACTGACAATCCAAATGGATAACCAATTTATTCAGGTATGAAGTTTATGAATTTTTACGTTTCGCATTCAAGGCTTTAGTTATTCGATAAGAGAACAGGTGGCCTCAATAAAAGCCAACTGGGTGCACTGGAATAAAGTTTTGGATCATGTCATGAGGTGTCAACTGGTATGACTGTCAAAAAGTATCCAAAGACACCGTAAAGCTACTGGCCGTCATTAGGAAAGCCTTCAAAAACAGCTTCGATTTAACAGGGCTGCTGTTAAGAAATCATGAAAGGAAAATATGAAAAGAGATCCCTCTGAAAGTAGCCCTTTAATACCAGGCTCATTTTTCCACAATGAAATGACATCCTACTGTACAGACCTCCACGACTCTCCACAAAACCCCACACGAAGTATGTGTGTGTTTGCTAGGTTCATAAGCTCACACTTAATCTGTGTGTGTAAAAATGTTCATGTTCTGCAGCTTTCCTGGAAATGCACGTTTTATCTTATTTTACTCAACTTTCTCATCAAGTGAGTCCGTTTATCAAAGGTTTTTCATGTTTAAACCAGGTTTCACTGCAACAGTAGAGACAACTTGTCACATAAAGGCTATTTTCATTTCAAATAATAGTCCAAAAGTGGGTATTTTCTGTTCTGCCACACAAAAAGCTACAGCCAAGAGACAAAGACTTGTTACAGAGGAACCAGCTAGACTGTTTCTGTCTAGAGGTTAAGTAAATACACAAAAAGTAAGTGCAAAAATAACAATTTGTGGTTTATGTGCTGGGCTTTTTGTCTGCCTGGCTCATACTTTCTGGAGTCGTGTCATGACTATCTTCAGGCAGTCACTGTGCTGTGCCAAAACTTATTCTGTCTATGTAACAAACTACAACCAGGAATGCATTTTCACATCCCCACACATTTTTTTTAAAATAGATTTTTAAAACCATAATGCCCATACAGAATATTTTTGTTTCTAGAAAAGGTCGAGTTCACCGTTTAGGGTTTTATGCTTGGATAAGATAACTGGTGGGTTTTTATTTGACAAAGAGATATGGAAGAAGTGTTTACACTCTTTTTCAAATAAGACTGTATTGTTAGACGTCTTTACAGAGTTCGCTTGCAAGGAACAAAAAATCTTTAGGACAAAAGTTGCAAACTGCAACACATTTTTGTTTCACTTTAAAATAAAAGAAACAATATACTATGATACAGTATAAAATGATGCAACTGCACTAAAGGATATAATAATAATAATAATAATAATGTCTTTTCCTGTCATCTGCGTATGTTCCCATACACAGACGAAATTCGTCTCTGCATTTAACCCAACCACCACCAGGTGGTGCAGTGAGCAGCCAGAAAGCGCTCACTGCACTCATAGACACCCCAAGGTGTGTAGTGGCCGGGACGCGAACCCACGTCCTTCGGGTCCCAAGTCAAAAGCCCTGCCACTAGACCATCTTGGCTCCATATGATGCAATACAAAATTATGTGATACATTGCAACAGGATATAATGTCATAAAATGAAGTATGATACAGTGCAATAAGGTATGATATAATGCAATGCAAAATAACGTAATGTATTGAGGGAGTGGTGACGCAAAGGTTAAGAAGGTGAGCTTGTGATCGGAAGGTCGCCGGTTCAAGCCCCGGTACCGACAACATCAAAGATGTGCGTGGGATAAGTGAAGCGGTCACACTTGTATCCACCCTCATCTGCCCCACTCTGGGCCCTTGAGCAAGGCCCTTAACCCCCACCATCTGCTCCCCCGGGAACCCTAGATATCAGCTCTCTGCTCCACACAGAGGGCTGTGGTTGCTCGGTGGTCTGTGGTTGTGTCAGGAAGGGCATCCGGCGTAAAAACAACTGCCAAATCTTCGTGCGACCAGTTCGCTGTGGCGACCCCTAACGCAGGGAATAAAGCCGAAAGAAGAAAAAAAAAAAAAAAAAATTGTGATACATTACGATATGATGGAATATGATATATCATCATCTGATGCAATTTGTCATACGATGCAAGATGATCCAGTGCAATACTGAGCAATGGTACCATATTTTTTGGATTATAAGGCACAATATTGATGAATAGGTCTGTTCATACATAAGGATTGTAAGGGGCATTAAGTGAAACAAAACAGTCAGATAAGTCAAACTTTATTCAACAAATTTCCAATTTCCACATTAAATTGGTTCGAGGTCAGTAAACACAACCAGAATTAATACATAAGGAGCACCTGATTATAAGGCTCACTGCTGATTTTTGAGAAAATTAAAGGATTTTAAGTGTGCCTTATAGTCCAAAAAATACGGTAATATAATATGAGGCAACAGAATATTATGCACAATATTGTTGCCTTGGGGAAATTTATTTTCATTGTCCCAATAGGTTCCTCCACACAAGTTCTATAAAGAGACTTTTAAATAAATCTTGAACAAAACAGCCATAGTGAGATACAATGCACAATTTATCCACAACACTCTCAGCTTTTAAATGTATCAAAATATGAATAACTCAGTTGAGTTACGCACCAAGGTTGAAAGCTTGTTTCTGTTTGGGGTCTTACCTCAGACAGATACGCCCGAAGGCTGGCACCAAGGCTGTCTGTGGTACTTAAACCTGGAGGAGTGAGCAGCGGTCGAGGCAGTATTGGCTGACATGTGGGCGTCACAGGGCGGCTTCGCGACCTCCTGAACGTCACCTCTTTATGAGATCCAGGGTTAAACGTGGAGCGTGTCAGTAAGCTAGTAGGGGTTAGAGATTTGCTGGGGGTTCTGGGGGTTTGAGTCCTACTCCCAGGGTTGCTGAGAGACTTATTAGTCCGACCCATGGTCAGGGAGGTGGGTTTGGGGCTTAGCAAGGGGAGGTTGGCTGAGAAGCTGGGAGACCGGGGCCTGGAGACGAGGCTGGCCAGCGGAAGCGTGTCAGGTAGAGCTCGGTGGCGCAACGGGTTGTGGAGCAGACCGCCATGTGGATTGTTGGAGCTCCTAGATGTCATCTTTCCTACTTCTGCCAGTTTGGCCAGGTCCTTTTCAACCTCTGTTGAAGAGAGAATAAAAACATCCAAACATCACTCATTACACAGCTTTAAAAACAAACGTATAAAAAAGAAGACTCGAGTGCTCTTTGGTACCAAAAACGTAGTTTTAAAGGGGAAACAAGCAGTACTGTATGTAGATATCCCCCATTTTCAAGATGAGTTATTTTCTGTACTGGAATTTACAAAGTATACTGGGAATGCAAGTAACCCTTACAGTTTTTGGTGCAAGATCAAGGGGGTAGGGGTTGTTTAAGAATAGAGGTAGGTTTATTTTTTTTGCTTATCCGGGTAGCACAGAGGGACAGATCTTTGGGATTGGAGGGAGCATTTTTATCCAATACAAGTTGCAATTGCGGAGCCAGTGCGTGGCCAATGGTGGCCTTAGCCACCATAGATTAATCTTAGGCCACCTCACCAACCATTCATTATCCAGTTCATTCCGTGACAGGGGACAAAAAGAGCGATAATAAGCGATAAATCGAAAAATATATATACAGTATATATTTTGTTTTAAAATTTATGTTTTTCACATATTTTTATTTTATCTTTCCCACATTTAAACAATGAACATCCATTTGCGACAGTGCCTGTAACACTCTGTACAAATCCCAGATTACTGTCCAAGATCCCACCATGACGTCAGCTCTGCTTTTGATCATAATTCAGAGGCCATGAAAGGAAGCTGGTCCACATCCCGCTGGACAGATGATTCACAAATTTTACCGAGCATTAAAATAGGCACGACTGCTCGCTTTAATCCTTCTTCTGGGTAATGATGACAATATTTACAGTTCTTGTAAACCGTGATGAATCAAGCTACCCCCCACCCCCTCAAAAAATTAAAAATAAACTGATAGCAAGTTCAGAATGGAATAGTTTCCATTTTTTCTAGGAAAACAAACTTGTTTGTTTCCCTGGTAGTTTAAGTAACAGTGTCTGTTTGAAAAGAACTGACAGTGCCAACCTCTGTGATCAACATCTGGGTCATTTCCCCCAACTGTTATGCTTTTGTTTCAAATGCTGGCCATCTGAGTTCAACAAACCTGTCTGGGAGTTATCATCGGAGAGGCATAATTTTACGAGTGAGTCATCGGGAGTGAGCCTTTCTGCAGAGCTGTATATGCGTGGTGTCAAATAAAACAAAAGCAAGCATGACAAGTATTTCATAAACCTTGACTTCCTTGTTTTTGAGCAAATGGTGCTTCGCTTCCATACAAACATTTTTCCATGTGATAATTTGAACCATATGTTCCTGCTCACTGACAGTTACCCATTTAGTATGCAAAGTAGAAAACGACTAATACAATTTGCAAATCTGTTTCACAGCATTATTCAATAATCATGAGTGCATTCATTTATTTGACAATACAAATAGATTTATTGTGTTTCAAGCTTTTTTCTGCTCAATAATCTGGTTTATTTTCAGGAACTTTAAAACTCAGTTTAATGTTAACTAAGTTGATGAGCTCTGTTGGTCCTCAGTCCATATGATGGCAAGTAATTTAACTGGAACGTGGAATTGTAATTAGCTGAATCCCCTGCACAGCTCCTGACATTAAGACCTACCGAACTTGCCGCCGTAAACGTCGCATCAGTCCAAATATGTCTAATAATGTGGAAAACACAAAAATGTTGCTTCGTCGTATACGTTGCATCTATTATGCATCACCGACCACCCGGAAACGTGGGCTGGTTTTGTGCCAAAAATGGATTGGCTGCCAAATGGCGGCCATAGGAGCGTAAACCGGGGGAGACTTTAATAGAATTTAACAAGCTTAATACTTAAAATCAATTATTTGTTTGCTCGAAATTATAGCAAACGTGTTTCTCAGTTCAACTTTTCCCTAATAAATTACTTTAATGGTCAAATCAGTTGCATTTCAAAAATAGATTTGCGGCTGCAGGAGCACACAGAGGTAGGAGTCGCTGTTCATTTCATCGAAATTTAACAAGATAAGCACCTAAAACCAATTATTTATTTGCTCAACGTTATAGAACAGGGGCCTCATGTACAAAGACTTGCGTGGACTTCTTACTGAAAAGTGACGTGCGGTCAAATCCAGAAAACGGCGTACGCACAAAAAAATCCAGATGTATCAAACTGTGCGTACGCCGGAATCCACGCACATTGCTTTTGTACATCACAATCAACGTGGAATTGAGCGCACATGACAGAGTGGCCGACTCCGCCTTTGACACGGCTCTATATAAATATGCAAATTCATTTAAATAGGCAGCGACAGAGTCAGTCAGACCAAAGGAGGCCTTTTTCGGACACATGCATGTAGAAACTTCTGGGCAACTTCATGAGCAGCTCCGTGACTCACGTGACTTCCTGTAGCCGGTGAGATGGGTGATACCAAATTATTTGCAGGGGAGGGGGTCAGTCCTCAGGGAGTTTGTTAAAAACATGCAGCAATTTTACTAAAAAATTTGAATGAATAAAGAAAATCAATTATTGATGTAAGATATGTATAATGACGAAATGATGTCATTTTATTGGGGGGGTTGAAATGACCGGATCAAATTATTGTGGGGGTCAAAACCCCCACAACCCCCGTGTAAATTACGCCTATGCATTGTTGTCAATATTGTTGCCACTATTTTGCGCATGCTTTTGTATCCACTCATCTAATTGCGTCCATGTGGATGTAATAATTGTTAATCATGTGTGTTTGGTGGGAATAATAATTATTTTCACATCATGAACAGTTTCTCAGAATCACCTGTAAGTGTCACCAATGGAACCAAAACCACAGAAACGTGCGTACGCCAGCCTTGGAGTTGCCGTGGGGCTGCGCACATTTCCACGTTCAGTTCTGTTTTGATACATACAGAGTTTTGCGTGGAAAATGGTGTACGCAAGGTTTTTGTGCGTACGCACCGTTGATACATGAGGCCCCAGGTGTGTAACAGTTGAACTTTTCCTTAATAAATGCATTTTATTGGTCAAATCAGCTGTATTTCAAAAATCGATTTGCAGAAGTGGAGCACACAGAGATAGGACTCGCTGTGCATTTTGTCAAAAGTTAAGAAGATAAGCACCTAAAAACAATTATTTATTTGATCATTAAAGTAAAGGTGTGTCTCGGTTGAACTTTTCCTTAATAAATCCACTATAATGAACAAATCGGCTCCATTTCGCCTGGGCGGCACGTCGAAATGCAGCTGATTTGACGTTTGCTCCAGGCGTTCCAGAGCGAGATGTAGGCGACTTACTATGGCAAGCCAAGTGTCTCATTAATAGCCACTTTTACCCATTAATAATAATAATAATAATAATAATGAATTCCATTTATAATGGACTTTTCATTAATAAAAATCTCAAAGTGCTACAAAGTGTAACAAAGCAAAGATCAAAATAAAACAAGTGATAAAATCAAATAAAATCAATAATAATATCAACTAAGATCAAAGATAAAATCATGTGGATGCAGATTAGGCTTGCTTAAAAAATAAATAAAATAAAACAAGTGATAATGAGATTAATTAATGAGACACTTGGCTTGCCATATTAGTTGAGGGCCCTCTAGTGGCTGAAAATAGTAGTGTTCAATATTTTCCATGTCAGAATGAATGAAATCATCAGATCTCAGCCAAATATTGAATTATAAATATGGGGGGGCGGGAACGTAAATAAGTTGCTTCATCGTATAAGTTGCAGGGCATGCAAATTTATGCAACCTATATGGCAAAAAGTATGGTAAATTAATTCCAGGAAAACAACCCTGCATGACACTCAAATTTTACACACTATAGTCTAAACTAAACCTGTTCCACGTGTGATTTCCCAGTTTCTCGTCAAACCCACCTACACCCCGTTAACTGAGTGTGTGATTATATTCTGCTGTAAACAGGATACTTTCATTGGTCATTTATTCCAGTAAAATTCATCTCGAGATATTTATAGGTCTAATGATAACACCACGTTTTAGGTTGTGTAAAATCTCACCCATAAATGGTCACTCTACTCTTGAACTTGTAAACCATTTCTCCTGACTTCCTGACATTTAAAGAGGCACAGAATATCTTTAGAAATTTTGTCGATAAGCTGTCTTTCACAGATGTTTCCACAAAGCGACAGCTAAAATGACATGTGGAAAGACATGCATACAACAATATGTAATACATTGCATAAAGTTTTGATAGTTTTGATTCAATTTCAGTATTTAAAAAATTAATAAAAACATAAACAAAGGAGAAGATGGAGCAAACAGACCAAATCTATTAAAGTCTTTGATCAGGGAGCGGTTGAACATGGTGAGACACAGCCACCGCACGCAATAAAACCATTTGGAATGCATGCAGTCTTTATTGGGTCCCTCCTCTGAAAATAAACAAGTTCACTATGACATATTTGCCTGCAGTCTTGCATCCATACCAACACTGCTTCCCTGAATGAACTCAATCACCACCTCGATGTTCTTGAATCAGCAGACAGACTGTTCTTACAAGATAATTCACAATTTTATGTGCAACACTGCATTATCGTATTCTCCGGCCTATAAGTCGCACCGGAGTATAAGTCGCACCAGTCCAATTATGTCCAATAAAACCGAAAAATTCCCGTATAAGTCGCACCGGCCTATAAGTCGCACCTCACGGCACAAAACGAGCACGCGCAGCAACAACAGACCTGTAGTGCAGCAAACAGACCTGCATCTCTTTGATCTTTAAAGATAAACACATAAAAATATATTTTTGTTAGCTGACATTACAGTAAAAGTGTGTCTCAGTTTAACCTTTCTTGATAAATGCACTTTGACGGTTAAAAACCGTTAAATTAAGTGACCTTTTTTTTTTTACCAAAGTGAAAAACCCGAAAAATCCACGTATAAGTTGCACCGGCCTATAAGTCGCAGGGCTTAGAAATGTAGGCAAAAAGGTGCAACTTATAGGCCGGAGAATAGGGTAATTAACACCTGTAAAACAAAAAGGTTATGTTTGAATATTAAAAAAAGTTTAAAATTGTGTATATTCTTACAGTGCGTTGCATGAAAACAAAGACATGATCATTGAGATGTGAAGAAAAATTAAACGGAAGTTCATGACATGAAGCTAATCAACTTGAAAAAGTGAATTAACTTTCCAAATAAAGTCAGAGGCCTGAATATTCAGTACCAGCGTGCAGCTGAACTTATTCTTAGCACACATGTTGCAGTGCATTCTTCAACACTCACGCCGTTACGTTTACGGAAAAGCTGCGTGCTCACGTCACTCCTCCAATATGCTTCAAATAAGACAGGCGTGTGAAGGTCTGCTCAAAGCCCTAACACAGTCAAACGGAGGGGAAGACATGCATAAACAAACAAATGCATGACACATGACACTTCCATGGCGCCGTTCCCCCTTGCCTTTCATCTGATTCATAAACCATGCTTGACCTTCATGACAGCAACTGACTCACCCGGACGTCACGCGTGTCAAAGATGAGCAGCAGAATGAATGATAATGTCCGAGCGGCTTAAGAAAATAGAAGCTTTGTGGGAAAATATTGTTTTTTTTTTTCCTGCACAAATGGGCTTTAATTAGCTCAGCTCGAGTTAACAAATGAATATAAATATTAGAGCTGTAATGAAATTTTCAATATTAGAATGTTAGAAAATGATTTAAAAAAAATTGAATGAACATAAACTTTAACCTGAATATAAAAGAGGATTAGAGATGTTTATTGGTTTTACTTGACATTTAACATCAGGGTTTGTGCAGAATGATGTGTAAGAAGAGCAGAAAAATTGATTTTGTTGTTATTTTCTTGTGGAAAAATTGAAACTTTTTTCACATCACAGCATTGTTCCAATGTTAAAGCATTTTGGTCTGAAGGGTTTTATAAGACTTTAAAGATTTTGGATCCATGTTTGCCTCTTTGTCAAGCAGCTGCTAAAATAAAATAAAGTTTAAAAAAATTCAAAGTTCATGCTCAATAATCCAGGTAAAGGAAATCCAGCAAAGTTCAGTCAGGTCCTTTGGATGGTTTCTTTGTGTTGAAACATTTCATCTTTCACCCAAAGGACTCATCAGTCCGAGGAGCAACAACAAACTCAGTCCCATAAGTAGCACATTCGGTGGGCCAATCAGTTTTATGGTGATAAGATGGTTTCTGGAGTCTTCCCTCTCCTCCATCGACTCCTCTGAGGCAGCCATAGTCAAAGTTCAAAACATCAAAGTTCATGCTCAATAATGAACTAATGCATTTGTGAACTTATGACTCCAGAATGTCTTTTCACCAGCAAACTGGTTGGTTCACTATGTGAGTGTGCTGTTTATGAGACTGAGTTTGTTGTGGCTCCTCAGACTGTTGAAGTCCTTTGGATGAAAACAACACAAATAAACCGTCCAGAGGACCTGACTGAACTTTGCTGGGTTAAAAAAACTTGTTCAAAACCATTAAGACACTGGCTGTCAAAGTATGGTTTATTGTTGATCATTTGTTAAATATTTTGAAAGTTCTTGTCCCCCACCTCTCAGGCCTCTCTCTTAGGCCTTTCAGCCTATTACACACCACCTGCCTTCCATTAGTAATCAGCACACCTGTTATATCTGAATATATACAGGTACTCCATGTTTTTTTTTTCTGTCTTTTTCACATCCTCTGTTAAAATCTGTGTAGCTTGCTGGTTTGACAGTTTCTCTGTTTACTGTTTTGTTATTGAAGAGTTCAGCTGAAATCTAGAACCTGCTTCCTACATGGGATTGTTGGTGATGGGAATTACAGCCTTCTTCTAGGATCTGGATCATTTGGCTCAGCTCACCAAAACAGACAGATCTTCTAGCTCACATCTCTTCACTTGGTGCTACAAGTACCGGTACTTGTCCTACTTGTGAGCTCAGCTCAAAAAACATTAGTCCCAACACCAGAATTTAGGTGATTCCAACTACAATCCAACCATTATTCATACACACAAGCAGTAATTAAAGGAAAAAAGTAATCAGATGTAATTCAAAGCATAAAAATAAAACATAAAAGCACAAAAACAATGAGAATCAATGAAATACTAAATCAAATCACGATGTGTTAAACATCAGAGAAAGCAGGTGTGCTTTTAGGAGAGATTTAAAAGCAGGGAGTGAAGTGGCCTGTCTAATGTTGAGGGGCAGATTGTTCCAAAGTTTAGGGCCCATGACTGAAAAAGTCTGATCTCCTCTGAGCTTCAACCTGGTTTCTGTTACGACCAAAAGCAGCTGGTCTGATGATCTCAGCACCAGACAAGGAACATTTGGTTGAAGTAGGTCCGAGAGATATGATGGTGCAAGGTCGTTAATGCACTTAAAGGTCAACAAGATAATTTAAAAATAAATTCTGACACGTAGAGGGAGCCAGTGAAGGGAGGACAAAACTGGTAAAATATGCTCAAATCTACTAGTTCCTGTTAAAAGCCGAGCGGCAGCATTTTGGATGAGCTGGAGACATGAAAGGGAAACTTTACGACCCAACATAAAGAGTGTTACATTTGTTACAATCTGGTTAGTTAGACTACTGTATGTACCGGTACTATTTTTTCAAGGTCATCTGGTCAACACTAACTTAAGCTTAGCTATCTGCTATAACTGGAAGAAGTTTTTTTTTTTTTGTAGAATAGAGTTAATCTGTTTATTAAACTTAAAGTCAGAGTCTAAAATCATCCCAAAAATTGTAACAGACTCCTTAAGATAGATCAAGAGAGTCAAGGTTAATAGGAACAGAGACAGCAGTAGAGCTAGGGCTAAACACAATGACTTGTTTTCTGATAGTGGAAACTTGAAAAGTTTGAAGCCATTTAATGTCATCAAGACATGTTAACAGAGGGTGGACTGTGCATGAACTATTGGGTTTAAAGGCCAAATAAATATAACAATCATCAGCATAACAATAAAATGAAAGGCTGTGTTTCCTCAGGATAGATCCCAAAGGCAGCAGACAGAGTGAAAATAAAAGGGGTCCAAGAATCGAGCCCTGTGGGACCCCACAGGAAAGAGGCACTGACACAGATACACTATTTCCAACTCTAATGGTGCATTCACACCTAACAGCGTTTCAACTGCAGGAGCGTCCAGTTTACATGCAAAGTCAATGGGGGACGCGCTTCCAGCCGCGTCTTGGCGTCGGGCGTCACGTCACGTGCGTGTTGAGCGTGATGGAAAGCGTTTTTCCGTGCACGTGAACCCGCGTCAGCCTCCAAAGCACACGTTGATTTAGCTGAAGATTTTGCGGTTCAAACATTCAAACGCCGTTCAACTCTCCCTGATTGGTTGATCAGGGAGAGTCGGGGGGAGAAGAGAGGGGGTCAGGGGGAGAGGGGGAGAGTCCCTATGTGACGCGGAAACGATTGCGCAACTATGTGACGTATTGTTTGTGGGACACAGAAAAAACCCGCGGAGTCATGGACTATGGAAGAGAAACTCATTGTAGCTGTGTGTTCGCGACAAGTCCTTCACGACCAGTCAAGTCTGCTCTACAGAGACAGAAATAAAAAGCTCCTCGCCTGGCGGAGTGCAGTGAGGACTCGGTATACCGGTAAGCTCCTCCCAAACACCCCGCCGCAGTTTCGCGTTCCTGTCTGGACACCAAGTGCGTCCACTTGCGTGCGTGACGAGCTTTTTGGAAGTTGAAACGCTGTTAGGTGTGAATGCACCATAACACAGAAACTCCTGTCACTTAGGTAAGAATGGAAAAAAGTACAGGCAGTCCTCGACTTACGACGTTTCAGGGTTACGTCACGCATCTCCATAAAATTTTTTTTTTTTTTGAAAAGCCAGTTCCGGTTGTACTTCCTGTTTGACGGTAGAAGTAGCAGTGGCTTGACGCAGCAGAAAAACACAGAGAGAGACCCGCTCTGGACTGAGTTTCACGGCAGAAACAGCAAAGCAGTGTAGGTGGACACCTTACCGGACAGAGGTTGACGGCGGTTTTACAACGGAATATGGCAGATTGACCGAGGTTTTACGTCGTAAACAAAAGGTGCACGGAGGTGGACGGGTGTACTGTGTCACCAGACGGCAGAAACGGCGAGCTGGACCGGAGGTGCAACGAGCTAACATGCTAACAGACCTTGCTGTAAACGCTGTGGACCGCGTGAAGCAGCAGGAAGCTGCAGAGCTTCGAGGTGCAATGAGCTAACATGCTAACAGACGGAGGAAGGCTTCACCAGCTCCCCAGTAAGAAATTAACTATTTTTTTCCTTCATTATGGCTCCAAATGTACTGTATGTGTTTTTTGATAATTATGTAGGGTACTGTGTTAGGATAGGCTAAGTGTTTAGTAACTGTACAGTACTGTACACTGTACATGTACGTGTATATGGGGCGGCCATTTTCCGACATACATCAAAATTCGACTTACGACGGAGCGTAGGAACGGAACTCCGACGTAAGTCGAGGACCAAATCTGCCTATCTTCATTTCAAAAGTATACTCCATCAGATTAAATCATAAACTTGGGGGCAGCTGATGAGTAGCGTACAAAGTGGACCGAGACCGATACAATGTTGGCAACAAAATGATATGCAAGGGCTAGAAATGTTTTTCAAGCTGTGCACATGGCACCAAGTTGTGACTAAAAAACTCACTTACTGTACTGGTTGCCTGGTCACAAATTCAGCGAGACTACAAAAGTAAATTTACCTATTTTCTTGCACTTTTGAGCCAGTCTGCTTACAGTCACAGCCCAGCAAGCTTTAAATGATTTTGCCAAACTAGAAGAGATTTAAATCTAATAGCTTTTTCCGAATGCAAAAAACGTGAGTTGAAATTATTTTTAGTTTTAAAGTTGGAAGTTGTCCGAACTGGGTTTTGATATTAAAAATGTACAAGTTGTGTGATGTTTGATAGAAACAATGAGTTTTTTCTTGTTTTACAGATTGATTTTAATACATTTCTTCACAAGGATAAAATGTATGATTGCATGATTACAGAAATTTTGTTTTAAACTAAGCAAGACCATTCTCTGACAAAAATAATATTTTTTTTTTGTTGTTGGTCCGACTCAGAATAATCTTTCAGCTTCAAAAATGGTGATTTACAATGTGTTTCAATACAAGCGCACAACAAATAAAGCTCATTTGGATTCATTAAAGCCACAAGTCACGCATAAAGCACCTACCAGCAAGCTGTTTGCCCATGTTCTCCAGCTCTTTAGAAAAGAGGGGGTCGCCAAGCAGCAGGCCCGTCTGCCCCACAGAGCTCCCACCTCGCACAGCCTTCAGATCAGCGTCCCAGACAGCCTGACGCTAGTGAGGAGAACAAGGGGGGGTAGAGAGTCAGTCACATTAGAAGAAAGACCCTTCAATTAACTCTTTATATATAATTTTCAGCTAATGCTGAAAATATCTGAGCCATATCTGCAAAGAAAAAAAAAAGAGAAGCCAATTATTATTTCATGGGGTTTAAAAAAACACGAGAAACCACAGCAAGTGTAGATGAAAGCATACAGCACGGAGGGAACTTTGTTAAATGAATGTATGCAGCGAGACAGTCAGTAGTGGTTCAGAACCACATTTTTTAAATAACTATCAGCAGGGACTTGCATGCAGACTCGTGTGTTGGCATAGAGCCTGTCAACAGCAAATTGTGCAATGACGATAAAGCAGCAATAAATTCGGAATTGCTCCCTTGAGAGTGCACTGAGTCTTCAAAGGTGTAAAAAGCTTAATTTTGGCAATTTTTCCTCACTCTACTTCTAGACAAAGTGTACAATTAAGAAGAAAACATGTCTGCTTTGCCAAGTCCTGCAATGGCAGCATGCCTATTCCTACAATTTACTCCTTTATGCGGCCAGATGATCTGTAGAAATAATACAAAGTGCCCGTGAGCTCCGAACACAGGTGAGAAATAAAACTTAACAGCCAAAATTCCCCCACCTGTTTGTTTAGTTTACACATTAAGTTATGATACCTCCGACGCCAGCACTTACATCATCTGATATGCGAGGCTTTTAACGAGAAACAGAGCTGACTCGACTGAGTGCTGACACAGAGTACGCTTCAGGAACATCTGGGGATGAACTTTTACTGCATTCTTTGAGTGATACTGATGTGCCATGCGATGATTTACAAAGTGACTGGATTTAATGCGTTGTCATTTCACATTGAGACTAGCATTTAAAAGAACAGATGGTGATGTCACAACTTTATGACTTTGTTTTAATTCCTCATTTATGTTTGTAATAAATCACAGGAAAACTTTGACTCCAGCGCAATCTGTGAGCTGGAAGCCAACAGACAGAACAGATGAAACTTTGCCAAAAATGTTGAAAGAAACTTGATGAACTGGCTGTAAATGCTTAGGTACTAGTGAAGCTTATGTTTAGCTGGTGTCAACCTGGTCAAGATTTTCACAGCCATTAATAATAATATAATAATAATGTCTATTCCTGTCATCTGCGTATGTTTCCCATACACAGACGAAATTCGTCTCTGCATTTAACCCAACCACCTACCAGGTGGTGCAGTGAGCAGCCCGAAAGCGCCCGGGGAGCTGGAGAAATAGGTGTGCACTCATAGACACCCCAAGCTGGGTAGTGGCCGGGGCGCGAACCCGCGACCTTCGGGTCCGTAGTCAAAAACCCTGCCACTAGACCATCTTGGCTCCTTTTCTGTGAGTACCTTTAGTACCGGTACAGTACGGTTCTACTCGGCGGTACACGCGTTTCCATTATGCTTTTGGTACACGTTCCAGTGGGCGGGGTTCTAATTGATGTCACGCACCTCACCGGATGGTGGTGATGAGACGCCAAAACAGGTTTCAATGCGGGATAAGAATTTATTTTGAAGTTTTTGGAAATTTAAAAAGAATACAGATTATTAAAATTATCAAATTAAACTACTG
>JBBPBX010005221.1:0-13364 GCA_038048925.1 Garcialebias charrua | reverse complement strand
TATATATATATATACAGTATATATGAAAGATATAATGTGTAATTTAATTCTTGTTTTGTGATTTGCACATCTGTGGGTTAGAATAAAGTTGAACTAAAGGCTGTATCTATTCTTTAAACGTTTGACTGAAATATTCCTGAGTGAGATCCAATAATTTTGTGTATTTTTATGAATTTTCAGCTGAGTTAACTTTAACAGATTATTTAATAGTCATTAAAGTGAAAACAGTTTTTCACGATAAAGCTGGCAACATTTATTTATTATTTATTTTGATCTTCACTGATAAAAAAATACATCCATAAAATGTTTTTTAAAATCATCAGGCCAGCGGTCACTCTTTCAGGGATGACGATGTTCACATCCTTGATAGAGAGGAACAATGGTTTGAGAGAGGAGTAAAGGAGGCCATCTTTGTGAAAAGAAACCGTCCATCATTAAACAGAGGTGGAGGCCTCCGGGTTCAACTGTCCCCCACTTACAATGCTGTTATTGCTGGTATCACTCAGCCCTCTGTGAATAGCAAACAACCATCAGGGTGTTAACGATCCATCGTCAGGCTGATGGTCCTCCTTGATCATGTGAGCAGCTGGTTTCGGCTGTCATCAGCCAACTGGTTGATCCACTGTGGGAGGGTGCTATTTATAAGACTGAGCTGAACACAGCTTCTCAGACTGAGGAAGTCTTTCGGACGAAAGACGAAACGTTTCTACAGTTTTTTTTGCTTTGTTTTGTTTTGTTTTTTGAATGTCCAGAGGACCAGACTTAACTTTTTTTTTTTATTTTTTTTTTATCGTTTCCACTGTCCATCCCAGACGTCTGCCAGGGGTCGGCCTTCATGAGCAGGCGAGGCCAGGGTCTGGGCAACGGCCTTCTGTAAGTCAGCAGCCCGCAGAGCACGCAAGGCCTCGAGTCAGCACCTCAGTGAGCAGCGGAGCTCGGAGCCTGGGTCATGACGTCCTGGTTCTGAGAAATTACAAATTGCAGATCGGTAAAAAGTCTCTGAAAGATCCAGTGACTCCTCCCCCTGACCAGTAGGTGCTAAAAAAACAGGCCAGTTCCACGAAGAAGGCCCTGTGGAAAAGAAATGGAACCAGCCTGAGTAGGCTAACACGGGCCCAAGGAGAAACTGTGGAAAAGGGGCTTATGGGCCCCCAGATCAGGGACTTTATACATGGGCCCCAGATCAGGGATTTATACATGGGCCCCAGATCAGGGACTTTATACATGGGCCCCAGATCAGGGACTTTATACATGGGCCCCAGATCAGGGATTTATACATGGGCCCCAGATCAGGGATTTATACATGGGCCCCAGATCAGGGATTTATACATGGGCCCCAGATCAGGGATTTATACATGGGCCCCAGATCAGGGATTTATACATGGGCCCCAGATCAGGGATTTATACATGGGCCCCAGATCAGGGATTTATACATGGGCCCCAGATCAGGGATTTATACATGGGCCCCAGATCAGGGATTTATACATGGGCCCCAGATCAGGGATTTATACATGGGCCCCAGATCAGGGATTTATACATGGGCCCCAGATCAGGGATTTATACATGGGCCCCAGATCAGGGATTTATACATGGGCCCCAGATCAGGGATTTATACATGGGCCCCAGATCAGGGATTTATACATGGGCCCCAGATCAGGGATTTATACATGGGCCCCAGATCAGGGATTTATACATGGGCCCCAGATCAGGGATTTATACATGGGCCCCAGATGCGGGATTTATACATGGCTCCCAGATCAGGGATTTATACATGGGCCCCCAGATCAGGGATTTATACATGGGCCCCCAGATCAGGGATTTATACATGGGCCCCAGATCAGGGATTTATACATGGCTCCCAGATCAGGGATTTATACATGGGCCCCAGATCAGGGATTTATACATGGGCCCCCAGATCAGGGATTTATACATGGGCCCCAGATAAGGGATTTATACATGGGCCCCAGATCAGGGATTTATACATGGGCCCCAGATCAGGGATTTATACATGGGCCCCAGATCAGGGATTTATACATGGCTCCCAGATCAGGGATTTATACATGGGCCCCAGATCAGGGATTTATACATGGGCCCCCAGATCAGGGATTTATACATGGGCCCCCAGATCAGGGATTTATACATGGGCCCCCAGATCAGGGACTTTATGGGACTAATGTGTGTGAGAAGAGTAAATGCTGATTCAGCAGTATTCTGGTTCCAGCAACATAAACATGACTCAGGACTTACAGGACTAAAGTCCAGAAGAGCTCAAAACAAACAGAAACACAGGAGAGGAGGAAGACCAGACCAGAGGAGGAGGAGGAGGAGGGGGGGGGAGGACTAATGCTGGATGAGTCATTACAGAAGCAGGCAGGGAGGCCCAGAGGTCAAAGGTCAGACATTAACAATCTGTCCTCAGGGTTACGTCTTAAGAGAAAATAAAAATTAGCAACAGGCAGTGGACAGGACGGGTCAGAGGGACAAGGATGGACAGGACGGGTCAGAGGGACAAGGATGGACAGGGTGGGACAGAGACTTGTTGTCTCCATAACGTTTAGCTGTGAGACGTACAGAAAATACGTACAGAAAACGTACAGGTGAGCCGCCTGGCCTTGTGGTGCGGACACAACAATCTCACTCTCAACGTGGAGAAGACAAAGGAGATTGTTGTGGACTTCAGGAAGAGGGATGCCCAACATGCCCCTCTGACCATCAACAGCACCGCAGTGGAGAGAGTGGACAGCACCAAGTTCCTGGGAGTGCACGTCTCAAAGGACCTGTCCTGGAGCAGGAACACTGCATCACTGGCAAAGAAGGCTCACCAGCGTCTCTACTTTCTCCGCAAGCTGAAAAGGGCTGGAGCTTCAACCCCCATCATGAGCACCTTCTACAGAGGTGCCATAGAAAGTGTCCTGACCAGCTGCATCACTGTGTGGTTTGGTGCATGTACTGCATCCTGCCGCAAGAGCCTCCAGCGCATTGTGAGAGCAGCTGAGAAGATCGTGGGCACCTCCTTGCCCTCACTGCAGGACTTACACAGCAAACCGCCTCACTCGGAAAGCCCTCTGCATGGCAGGTGATCCCACACACCCACTACACAGCTGCTTCAGACTGCTGCCATCAGGGAGGAGACTGAGGAGTCTCCAGGCTCGAACCAGCAGACTGAGAGACAGCTCTGTTCATCAGGCAGTCAGGATGCTAAACACTCTGCCTGCTCTGCCTCCCCTCCCATTTGAACTGCCTTAACACAAAAAACTTTCTCACACATTACCACACAACACAAAGTTTTTAACACTGGACTCTGTGTCATCAAACGGGTTATTCACTAAACTCTCGGTCATGTGCTCATACAGTTTGCACTACTTCTCATACTTGCACTAATGTTTGTATTACATCACTGCCTATAATCATAATACTGTTTACATTCTCTGTTTACATTTATTAATACTGTTTACTTTTATTACTACTGCTTACATGTAATTACTACTGTTTACATTTACACTACTCTAATATCTACACCACTGCTGATACATATACAGTGTGCTCTGAACGGTCTTACTTAGGGATGCCCAATGTGCCTTACTGCATATGCCACTTTTTGCCTCTATAACAACATCAACTACTACCTCATACATATACTGTGTACATTAACTCATACGCTGCTTTGCCACTTTGCAAATGTCAATGCTAGAAACCTTTAGTTTATTTTAGTTATACTTTTTATACTCTTTTTTATACTAGTATGCAAAAACTCAGGACAGTATTATGTTCATTAAATGTTTAATGTTTTAGTTTTAGAGTTGGTGTAAATTTTCATACTCTTATACCACTATGCAAAAACTCAGGACAGTGTTAGTTTTACTATTTTATGCTTATGTCTATTATTATATGTTTCAGTGTTTCAATGTTTAGATGTTTACTGTTGCACCGAGGGACTGAGAGAAACGCAATTTCGGTCCTGTGTATGTCCTGTACAGTACATATTGCAGATCTGACAATAAAGTTGACTTTGACTTTGACTTTGACTTTGAAATATCAGGCTTTTAGCTTTACCTAGCCTTTTGCTTTACGCTTGTGTTTTGCTCCTCTAGCTCCTAACTAGAGACTTCCTGCTTTAGCTAGCTTTTTGCTACATTTAGCGAGCCTTTGTTACATGTAGATTTGCTACTTTTGCTTTGTAGCTAGGTTTTTACTTCTTTTAGCTTTAATAGATACATCTCAGGTTTAGGCAGTCATTCAGCAGGTTTCGGCAGTTCAGCAGATTTCAGCAGTCATTCAGCAGGTTTAAGCAGTTCAGCAGATTTCAGCAGTCGGTCAGCAGGTTTAGGCAGGTCAGCAGATTTCAGCAGTCATTCAGCAGGTTTAAGCAGTCTTTCAGCAGGTTTAAGCAGTCTTTCAGCAGGTCTAAGCAGTCGTTTAGCAGGTTTAAGCAGTCGTTCAGCAGGTTTAAGCAGTCGTTCAGCAGGTTTAAGCAGTCGTTCAGCAGGTTTAAGCAGTCGTTCAGCAGATTTCAGCAGTCGTTCAGCAGATTTAAGCAGTCATTCAGCAGGTTTAAGCAGTCATTCAGCAGGTTTAAGCAGTCGTTCAGCAGATTTCAGCAGTCGTTCAGCAGGTTTAAGCAGTCGTTCAACAGGTTTAAGCAGTCGTTCAGCAGATTTCAGCAGTCATTCAGCAGGTTTAAGCAGTCTTTCAGCAAGTTTAAGTAGTCATTCAGCAGGTTTAAGCAGTCATTCAGCAGGTTTAAGCAGTCATTCAGCAGGTTTAAGCAGTCGTTCAGCAGGTTTAAGCAATCATTCAGCAGGTTTAAGAAGTCATTCAGCAGGTTTAAGCAGTCATTCAGCAGGTTTAAGCAGTCATTCAGCAGGTTTAAGCAATTGTTCAGCAGATTTCAGCAGTTGTTCAGCAGGTTTAAGCAGTCATTCAGCAGGTTTAAGCAGTCGTTCAGCAGGTTTAAGCAGTCACTAAGCAGGTTTAAGCAGTCGTTCAGCAGGTTTAAGCAGTCATTCAGCAGGTTTAAGCAGTCATTCAGCAGGTTTAAGCAGTCGTTCAGCAGGTTTAAGCAGTCGTTCAGCAGGTTTCAGCAGTCATTTAGCAGGTTTAAGCAGTCTTTCAGCAGGTTTAAGCAGTCTTTCAGCAGGTTTAAACAGTCTTTCAGCAGGTTTAAGCAGTCGTTCAGCAGGTTTAAGCAGTCGTTCAGCAGGTTTCAACAGTCTTCAGCAGGTTTAAGCAGTCATTCAGCAGGTTTCAGCAGTAATTCAGCAGATTTCAGCAGTCATTCAGCAGGTTTAAGCAGTCATTCAGCAGGTTTAAGCAGTCATTCAGCAGGTTTAAGCATTCGTTCAGCAGATTTCAGCAGTCGTTCAGCAGGTTTCAGCAGTCATTCAGCAGGTTTAAGCAGTCGTTCAGCAGGTTTAAGCAGTCGTTCAGCAGGTTTCAGCAGTCATTCAGCAGGTTTAAGCAGTCTTTCAGCAGGTTTAAGCAGTCATTCAGCAGGTTTCAGCAGTCATTCAGCAGGTTTAAGCAGTCATTCAGCAGGTTTAAGCAGTCATTCAGCAGGTTTAAGCAGTCGTTCAGCAGATTTAAGCAGTCGTTCAGCAGGTTTCAGCAGTCGTTCAGCAGATTTCAGCAGTCTTTCAGCAAGTTTAAGTAGTCATTCAGCAGGTTTAAGCAGTCATTCAGCAGGTTTAAGCAGTAATTCAGCAGGTTTAAGCAGTCGTTCAGCAGGTTTAAGCAATCATTCAGCAGGTTTAAGAAGTCATTCAGCAGGTTTAAGCAGTCATTCAGCAGGTTTAAGCAGTCATTCAGCAGGTTTAAGCAATTGTTCAGCAGATTTCAGCAGTTGTTCAGCAGGTTTAAGCAGTCATTCAGCAGGTTTAAGCAGTCGTTCAGCAGGTTTAAGCAGTCACTAAGCAGGTTTAAGCAGTCGTTCAGCAGGTTTAAGCAGTCATTCAGCAGGTTTAAGCAGTCATTCAGCAGGTTTAAGCAGTCATTCAGCAGGTTTAAGCAGTCGTTCAGCAGGTTTAAGCAGTCGTTCAGCAGGTTTCAAGCAGTCATTTAGCAGGTTTAAGCAGTCTTTCAGCAGGTTTAAGCAGTCTTTCAGCAGGTTTAAACAGTCTTTCAGCAGGTTTAAGCAGTCGTTCAGCAGGTTTAAGCAGTCGTTCAGCAGGTTTCAACAGTCTTCAGCAGGTTTAAGCAGTCATTCAGCAGGTTTCAGCAGTAATTCAGCAGATTTCAGCAGTCATTCAGCAGGTTTAAGCAGTCATTCAGCAGGTTTAAGCAGTCATTCAGCAGGTTTAAGCATTCGTTCAGCAGATTTCAGCAGTCGTTCAGCAGGTTTCAGCAGTCATTCAGCAGGTTTAAGCAGTCGTTCAGCAGGTTTAAGCAGTCGTTCAGCAGGTTTCAGCAGTCATTCAGCAGGTTTAAGCAGTCTTTCAGCAGGTTTAAGCAGTCATTCAGCAGGTTTCAGCAGTAATTCAGCAGATTTCAGCAGTCATTCAGCAGGTTTAAGCAGTCATTCAGCAGGTTTAAGCAGTCATTCAGCAGGTTTAAGCAGTCATTCAGCAGATTTAAGCAGTCGTTCAGCAGGTTTAAGCAGTCGTTCAGCAGATTTCAGCAGTCGTTCCGCAGATTTAAGCAGTCATTCAGCAGGTTTAAGCAGTCATTCAGCAGGTTTAAGCAGTCGTTCAGCAGATTTCAGCAGTCGTTCAGCAGGTTTAAGCAGTCGTTCAACAGGTTTAAGCAGTCGTTCAGCAGATTTCAGCAGTCATTCAGCAGGTTTAAGCAGTCTTTCAGCAAGTTTAAGTAGTCATTCAGCAGGTTTAAGCAGTCATTCAGCAGGTTTAAGCAGTCATTCAGCAGGTTTAAGCAGTCGTTCAGCAGGTTTAAGCAATCATTCAGCAGGTTTAAGAAGTCATTCAGCAGGTTTAAGCAGTCATTCAGCAGGTTTAAGCAGTCATTCAGCAGGTTTAAGCAATTGTTCAGCAGATTTCAGCAGTTGTTCAGCAGGTTTAAGCAGTCATTCAGCAGGTTTAAGCAGTCGTTCAGCAGGTTTAAGCAGTCACTAAGCAGGTTTAAGCAGTCGTTCAGCAGGTTTAAGCAGTCATTCAGCAGGTTTAAGCAGTCATTCAGCAGGTTTAAGCAGTCGTTCAGCAGGTTTAAGCAGTCGTTCAGCAGGTTTCAGCAGTCATTTAGCAGGTTTAAGCAGTCTTTCAGCAGGTTTAAGCAGTCTTTCAGCAGGTTTAAACAGTCTTTCAGCAGGTTTAAGCAGTCGTTCAGCAGGTTTAAGCAGTCGTTCAGCAGGTTTCAACAGTCTTCAGCAGGTTTAAGCAGTCATTCAGCAGGTTTCAGCAGTAATTCAGCAGATTTCAGCAGTCATTCAGCAGGTTTAAGCAGTCATTCAGCAGGTTTAAGCAGTCATTCAGCAGGTTTAAGCATTCGTTCAGCAGATTTCAGCAGTCGTTCAGCAGGTTTCAGCAGTCATTCAGCAGGTTTAAGCAGTCGTTCAGCAGGTTTAAGCAGTCGTTCAGCAGGTTTCAGCAGTCATTCAGCAGGTTTAAGCAGTCTTTCAGCAGGTTTAAGCAGTCATTCACCAGGTTTCAGCAGTCATTCAGCAGGTTTAAGCAGTCATTCAGCAGGTTTAAGCAGTCATTCAGCAGGTTTAAGCAGTCGTTCAGCAGATTTAAGCAGTCGTTCAGCAGGTTTCAGCAGTCGTTCAGCAGATTTCAGCAGTCTTTCAGCAAGTTTAAGTAGTCATTCAGCAGGTTTAAGCAGTCATTCAGCAGGTTTAAGCAGTAATTCAGCAGGTTTAAGCAGTCGTTCAGCAGGTTTAAGCAATCATTCAGCAGGTTTAAGAAGTCATTCAGCAGGTTTAAGCAGTCATTCAGCAGGTTTAAGCAGTCATTCAGCAGGTTTAAGCAATTGTTCAGCAGATTTCAGCAGTTGTTCAGCAGGTTTAAGCAGTCATTCAGCAGGTTTAAGCAGTCGTTCAGCAGGTTTAAGCAGTCACTAAGCAGGTTTAAGCAGTCGTTCAGCAGGTTTAAGCAGTCATTCAGCAGGTTTAAGCAGTCATTCAGCAGGTTTAAGCAGTCATTCAGCAGGTTTAAGCAGTCGTTCAGCAGGTTTAAGCAGTCGTTCAGCAGGTTTCAACAGTCATTTAGCAGGTTTAAGCAGTCTTTCAGCAGGTTTAAGCAGTCTTTCAGCAGGTTTAAACAGTCTTTCAGCAGGTTTAAGCAGTCGTTCAGCAGGTTTAAGCAGTCGTTCAGCAGGTTTCAACAGTCTTCAGCAGGTTTAAGCAGTCATTCAGCAGGTTTCAGCAGTAATTCAGCAGATTTCAGCAGTCATTCAGCAGGTTTAAGCAGTCATTCAGCAGGTTTAAGCAGTCATTCAGCAGGTTTAAGCATTCGTTCAGCAGATTTCAGCAGTCGTTCAGCAGGTTTCAGCAGTCATTCAGCAGGTTTAAGCAGTCGTTCAGCAGGTTTAAGCAGTCGTTCAGCAGGTTTCAGCAGTCATTCAGCAGGTTTAAGCAGTCTTTCAGCAGGTTTAAGCAGTCATTCAGCAGGTTTCAGCAGTAATTCAGCAGATTTCAGCAGTCATTCAGCAGGTTTAAGCAGTCATTCAATAGGTTTAAGCAGTCATTCAGCAGGTTTAAGCAGTCATTCAGCAGATTTAAGCAGTCGTTCAGCAGGTTTCAGCAGTCATTCAGCAGATTTCAGCAGTCATTCAGCAGGTTTAAGCAGTCTTTCAGCAGGTTTAAGCAGTCTTTCAGCAGGTTTAAGCAGTCTTTCAGCAGGTTTAAGCAGTCTTTCAGCAGGTTTAAGCAGTCATTCAGCAGGTTTAAGCAGTCTTTCAGCAGGTTTAAGCAGTAAGCAGTCATTCAGCAGGTTTAAGCACTCGTTCAGCAGGTTTAAGCAGTCGTTCAGCATGTTTAAGCAGTCGTTCAGCAGGTTTAAGCATTCGTTCAGCAGATTTCAGCAGTCGTTCAGCAGGTTTCAGCAGTCATTCAGCAGGTTTAAGCAGTCGTTCAGCAGGTTTAAGCAGTCGTTCAGCAGGTTTCAGCAGTCATTCAGCAGGTTTAAGCAGTCTTTCAGCAGGTTTAAGCAGTCATTCAGCAGGTTTCAGCAGTAATTCAGCAGATTTCAGCAGTCATTCAGCAGGTTTAAGCAGTCATTCAGCAGGTTTAAGCAGTCATTCAGCAGGTTTAAGCAGTCATTCAGCAGGTTTAAGCAGTCGTTCAGCAGGTTTAAGCAGTCGTTCAGCAGGTTTAAGCAGTCGTTCAGCAGGTTTAAGCAGTCGTTCAGCAGGTTTAAGCAGTCGTTCAGCAGGTTTAAGCAGTCGTTCAGCAGGTTTCAGCAGTCGTTCAGCAGGTTTAAGCAGTCGTTCAGCAGGTTTCAGCAGTCGTTCAGCAGGTTTAAGCAGTCGTTCAGCAGGTTTAAGCAGTCGTTCAGCAGGTTTAAGCAGTCATTCAGCAGGTTTAAGCAGTCTTTCAGCAGGTTTAAGCAGTCTTTCAGCAGGTTTAAGCAGTCGTTCAGCAGGTTTAAGCAGTCGTTCAGCAGGTTTAAGCAGTCGTTCAGCAGGTTTAAGCAGTCGTTCAGCAGGTTTAAGCAGTCATTCAGCAGGTTTAAGCAGTCTTTCAGCAGGTTTAAGCAGTCGTTCAGCAGGTTTAAGCAGTCGTTCAGCAGGTTTAAGCAGTCGTTCAGCATGTTTAAGCAGTCGTTCAGCAGGTTTCAGTAGTCGTTCAGCAGGTTTAAGCAGTCGTTCAGCAGATTTCAGCAGTCTTTCAGCAGGTTCAAGCAGTCATTCAGCAGATTTCAGCAGTCGTTCAGCAGGTGTAAGCAGTCATTCAACAGGTTTAGGCAGTCATTTAGCAGGTTTAAGCAGTCGTTCAGCAGGTTTAAGCAGTCGTTCAGCAGATTTCAGCAGTCATTCAGCAGGTTTAAGCAGTTGTTCAGCATGTTTAAGCAGTCGTTCAGCAGGTTTCAGTAGTCGTTCAGCAGGTTTAAGCAGTCGTTCAGCAGATTTCAGCAGTCTTTCAGCAGGTTCAAGCAGTCATTCAGCAGATTTCAGCAGTCGTTCAGCAGGTGTAAGCAGTCATTCAACAGGTTTAGGCAGTCATTTAGCAGGTTTAAGCAGTCGTTCAGCAGGTTTAAGCAGTCGTTCAGCAGATTTCAGCAGTCATTCAGCAGGTTTAAGCAGTCGTTCAGCAGGTTTAAGCAGTCATTCAGCAGGTTTAAGCAGTCGTTCAGCAGGTTTAAGCAGTCGTTCAGCAGGTTTAAGCAGTCGTTCAGCAAATTTAAGCAGTCGTTCAGCAGATTTCCGCAGTCGTTCAACAGATTTCAGCAGTCGTTCAGCAGATTTCAGCAGTCGTTCAGCAGGTTTAAGCAGTCGTTCAGCAGGTTTAAGCAGTCGTTCAGCAGGTTTAAGCAGTCATTCAGCAGGTTTAAGCAGTCGTTCAGCAGGTTTCAGCAGTCGTTCAGCAGGTTTAAGCAGTCGTTCAGCAGGTTTAAGCAGTCGTTCAGCAGGTTTAAGCAGTCGTTCAGCAGGTTTAAGCAGTCGTTCAGCAGGTTTAAGCAGTCGTTCAGCAGGTTTAAGCAGTCGTTCAGCAGGTTTAAGCAGTCGTTCAGCAGGTTTAAGCAGTCGTTCAGCAGGTTTAAGCAGTCGTTCAGCAGGTTTAAGCAGTCGTTCAGCAGGTTTAAGCAGTCGTTCAGCAGGTTTAAGCAGTCGTTCAGCAGATTTCAGCAGTCGTTCAGCAGGTTTAAGCAGTCATTCAGCAGGTTTAAGCAGTCGTTCAGCAGGTTTAAGCAGTCGTTCAGCAGGTTTAAGCAGTCATTCAGCAGGTTTAAGCAGTCGTTGAGCAGGTTTAAGCAGTCGTTCAACAGGTTTAAGCAGTCGTTCAGCAGGTTTATGCAGACTCCACACAATCAGCACCACCACATCTTCATGATGAATTTATGAATATTTTAGAAGCTCTGTATGAAAAGAATTGTGTGCAAAGAAATCGTAGAAAAAGAAATATTGTTGACCAACCTTGGATGACTAAAGGGTTGAGAAATGCTTGTAAAAAAAAAAAAACTTGTATTTATGTTTCTTAAAAACGAGAACACAACAAGCTGAAGAAAAATATAAAAAATATAAAAATAAATTGGTAATGATTATAAGAAGATGCAAGAAAGAATACTATAGTGATTTATTAAACAAGAGCAATGGTGACACTAAAACAACATGGCGAGTAATAAATGATGTTCTAAAAAGTCATAAAGCAAAAACGAACATTGCAAAATATTTTGTGAAAGATGACAAAGAAATACATGATGAGAATGATATCGTAAATGAATTTAATCAATATTTTGTAAATATTGGATCAAGCCTTGCAGCTAAAATACCAAAAGTAGATAATAAGGTGTGTCATTCAATTAAAAGTTGCACCAACAGTATTTTTCTTAGTGGAACTAACAAAGAGGAAATTATGAAAATGGTAAAAAATCTCTCAGACAAGAGATCAAAAGACTGGGTGGACATGGATATGATGTTCGTAAAGGAAATAATAAGTTATGTTATTGAACCGTTTACATATATATGCAATTTATCTTTTTCAACAGGAATATTTCCAGATAACATGAAAGTAGCAAAGGTAATTCCTCTTTTTAAAAATGGTGATAAATGTGTATTCAATAATTATAGGCCAATATCCTTATTACCACAGTTCTCAAAAATTCTAGAAAAACTATTTGTGACCAGATTGGATCAATTTATTGATAAACAAAATATTTTAAGTAGCAGTCAGTATGGGTTTAGAGGAAAAAACTCTACATCAATGGCTCTCATGGATTTAATGGAACAAATAACTAATGCTGTCGATCATAAACAGTACTGTGTTAGTGTTTTTGTTGATCTAAAAAAAGCATTTGATACCATTGACCACACCATTCTCCTTGAAAAACTAAATAAATATGGTATTAGAGGACCAGCATTACAGTGGGTATCTAGCTATTTGAAAGATAGGAAACAGTTTGTGCTAGGGATGCACCGATACCGATACCAGTATCGGGTATCGGTCCGATACCATGTGCTAGTACTCGTACTTGTACTCATAAAAGGGTGCCGATACTACAGGACCCGATACCAGTTTCATTTCATTTCATTGACTATGTAAGAGTTCAAATGTAAAACATTTTATTTTTTTGTACAAGTTTGGACATACTTTACAGATTACCAATAGTAATGTACTTTGTTCATTTATGTTTGAAGTGTCTAATGAAAATAAACAGTTTAAGTTAATTAGAATGATTTAAAAAAATATTAATTAGTACTTGTATCGGTACTTGGTATCGGCAAGTACTTTAATGTAAGTACTTGTACTTGTACTCGGTTTTCAAAAATCTGGTATCGGTGCATCCCTAGTTTGTGCAAATAAATGATGTTAGATCTGACCTCCGTGATATCACTTGTGGAGTTCCTCAGGGCTCTGTGCTTGGACCAAAGTTATTTATTTTATATGTGAATGACTTGGTAAATGTGTCAGGACTTCTTAAATGTGTTCTTTTTGCCGATGACACCACATTTTTCTGTTCGGGTAAAGACATAAAACAGATTTTGGATATGATGAAAACAGAATTTATAAAAATACAAACTTGGTTTAAATTAAACAAATTATCTTTGAATTTAGATAAAACTAATTACATGATATTCAGTAACAAAAAGAGAATTGTTGACGATCCATTTGAAATTGAAGATGTTGTGATCTGTAAAGTGAGTGAAGTGAAGTTTCTGGGTGTTATCATTGATGACAAACTGACATGGAAACATCATGTAAATTCCATTAAAACAAAAATAGCTAGATCAATTGCAGTACTGTATAAAGTCAGGGATTTTTTAATTGATAAAGTTTTACA
This sequence comes from Garcialebias charrua, assembly GCA_038048925.1. NCBI lineage: Eukaryota > Metazoa > Chordata > Actinopteri > Cyprinodontiformes > Rivulidae > Garcialebias > Garcialebias charrua. Next base: position 477 of record JBBPBX010005221.1, on the reverse strand, counting down.
TATGTTGTATAACACAATCATTGCTCCACATTTAATCTATTGTATTGAGGTTTGGGGAAAAGCGTGCAAAACAATTACAAAGCCTGTTTTTATTTTACTAACCCTATTTTATTTTATCAACTAAAATTACTGAAGTTCCATGATTTGGTAGACTATAATATCTTATCAGTTATGTATAGAGCTCAAAATAATGCATTACCTTTAAATATCCAAATGCACTTTGTTAAAAGACAAAGTTGTTATAATCTTAAGGGAACAGAGTTGTTTGTAAAACCACAATTCAGAACCAGTTTGAAGGGACGTTCTACCTCAATTCAGGGAATTAGATTATGGAATGGCTTGGAGAATGTAGTTAAAAATGCCAAGTCAATGTTTACATTTAAAAAAATGATCAAAACAAATATGTTAAAAAAATATATGTGAAATAACGTAATGTGTATTGCATTAGTTAGAAAATTAGAAAGTGTTAGTCAGTTT
>JBBPBX010005220.1:28221-64411 GCA_038048925.1 Garcialebias charrua | reverse complement strand
ATTTAGGTTTAAATTTCATGTTGTAATCTTCGAATGTAATGTCATCTAGGGCAGCACGGTGGAGTAGCTGGTAGAGCTGCTTCCTCTCGGCGAGCAGGTCGCCTAGGCTCAAATCCCGGCTGGGGGTGTCTTTCTGGGTGGAGTTTGCATGTTCTTTCAGTGCATGTGTGGGTTTTTTCCAGGTACTCCAGTTTCCTCCCACAGACCAAAAAACATGCATGTTACTGATTGGTAACTCTAGGTGTGAGAGAGAGAGAGAGAGAGAATGGTTGTTTGTCTTGTTTGTCTATGTGTCCCTGTGATGGACTGGAGACTTGCCCAGGGTGTCCCCCACCTCTGACACAGTGATGGCATGTCACAGTCACCAGTGACCCCAAAAAGAAAGAAGCGGGTAAAGATAATGGATGAATAAATGTCAACTAAAATTAAAACTAAGTTAAATATCCATCCATCCTTTATCAGCTTCTTTCTTTTTGGGTCGTGGGGTCACTGGACATTAACCTTGTCGCATGAGCTACGTTTTGTTTTCAATCTAATTTTAAACTAACAACTTTTTTCTTTCTTTAAGAGTTAAATGCAGAGTAATATGATAAACACTTAAAATTTTAATCCATTTCATTAATAAGGCACTTAGCATGCAAGCTAACATGGCACTAAAGAACAAATCTAACAATGTATTTTCATCGCCCCTTTTTGAACTGAGGGTGTGTTTGTGTGGGAATTTTAAATCTGGTGAATGAATTTTTAGCTCATCACATGAAGAGAACAGAAAGCTATAAAACCAGCTGGACTGTAGCTGTGCAGCAGAAAACACTTCTTCCTGTCCTTTGACCTTTTCTAAATCTCCCGTCCAACACTGGGGAGACGCCTGCTCCAACTGAGCTTTATGTCAAAGCAATTACAGAACCAATATGAAGGCCTTCTACACCGAGGAGGGAAACGGCTGCAGGAACTTCAGATTCAAGACCTGAACCAGGAATTAAGTTTGTCTCCGAGGATCCAGCATTACGTTTATAAAGAAATGGTTTAAATGAAACTTTCATTTGGAAAAGAAAGTACTGTATAAACACACTAAATTTAACCCTTTTAAATTTCACACAAAAAAAGTTCAATACATTTTGCAGTTTTAAATAGCTGCATTCCTTACTTACTCTCCAATGCAGTTTAAAACACCAGTTTTGAAGGTTTCAGCAATAACACACTGCCATCTTGTGGAAGACTACAATAATTTTCCAACATACCTACCGGTATGTATTTTTGAATAGGATTATTACCTTTCATGGCAGGCTTTTTCATTACAGTATATGCTACTCTTTTTTTCCTGCAAATAAATATGCAACTACAGGTAGTCCTCAACTTACGACGTTTCGGGGTTACGTCGCGCAGGTTACGTCACGCAGTTTATTAAAAAATGTTATTTTGAAAAGCCGTGTTCCTTCCGGTTTTGACGGCAGAAGCAGTAGCTTGACGTAGCTTCACAGCAGAAGCAGCGAGCACTCAGTAGTTTTCCACTATTCAGTGGAAAATACAGGCTGCCCGGCAGAGGGATACAGAGCTGGACCCAGGCGGAGCTCCAGAGAGCAGGAGGCCGGCTTTGGACGAAGCGATTCCGATCAGAGGTTGCTGCGCTCGGATACATGAGCTAGGAGCTGAACGGCGGTTTTACGTCACAAGCGGAATGGAGAATACAGTGGAGGGACGGATGGACGAAGGAAAACAGCTTCACCAGCATACCTGCGGAGGCTACAGCTTGCCCTGTACTCTCTAAAAAAAAGCTTAAGTCTGGATCTGGACATTCAAAAAACAAAACAAAACTTGTTGGAGCAAGCTGGACAGGCAGCAGCTGTGGAAAAGTAGCTGTTTTATGGACGGCGGTTTTACAATGTAAACGAATGGAGAAGACAGAGGGACGGATGGACGAAGGAAAACGGCTTCACCAGCATAGTAGATTAAAACTTTTTTTCCTTCATTATGGCTCCATGTTTTTTGATAATTATCTAGGGTACTGTGTTAGGATAGGCGAAGTGCTTATTAATACAGTACTGTACATTAATGCTTTAACAGAGTAACCGAGTTTTCGACAGATCGAGTGCTTTGACTTCTACCGAGGCTTTTTTGTCCACCGAGTACCCGTAGTGACGTCATCACGTCGCGGTAACGTCAGTACGTCACATCACGTGATACTGAGCGCGGGGTAGCTTTTAGCTGGATTTGGATTCCTTTGTGCGCACGGATGTTAATGGAGCAGGCCCAGTTTTGTCAAAAAGGTAAAACAGTTTATAGTTTTATAAATTGTGCTACTCATTGAATCATTCTGTTGATTTTCCTTTCTTTGAACACCGTAGTAGATTGTGACAGCAGGGGGCAGTGTTTCATTCATTCATTCAACCTTTATTTATACAGGCTAGCCTCGTTGAGCCACGGGGACTCATTTACAAGAGGGACCTGTTTCACTCACACCTAGGGTCAATTTAGAGTTACCATTCAGCCTAACATGGATGTTTTTGGACTGTGGGAGGAAACCGGAGCACCCGGAGGAAACCCACGCATGCACGGAGAGAACATGCAAACTCCACCCAGAAAGGCCCTTGGACCAGGATTTGAACCGGGGACCTGCTCGCTGAGAGGCAGCAGCTCTACATAACACGGCCGAAACGGCGTCCTCTCTCTCGTTTCACAAACAAAAAGAAACAAATATTCATCTCTCTAGACCTATTAAAAATCTATAAACACAATCTCTAAAAGTAAACCTAAATTGCACAGCACTGCAGGCGGTGGTACGGTGTGGCTGTGACCCCATTTGTTTTTCAAGTTTCGGTTCAGCGCCTTACTTTCACTTTTAATATAATAATAACTAATAGTTTTGTTTTTCCTGTGACTTGTCTGCAGTATGATAAATGATGAGCATAATAAATGCTCCCAATGTTTTGTTGGTCTTTTTTTTCTTTTTGTAAAGACGTTTTTATGCATATATTTATTTAGCTTCCTAAGACACTGTGACGTCATTGACTAATCGAGTGCCACTCGAGTTTTTTTATGTTAGCCTAATGTTGAGCTTAAAAATTATGTACTTGTTCAACCCCTACTGTACTGTACATGTATATGGTGCAGTATTTATGTATGTTCCGACTTACGTTGAAATTCGACTTACGTCACGTAGGAACGAATCTCCATCGTAAGTCGGGGACTACCTGTACTTCAAAATCTTGAAATTTATACAAACTTACGAACATTTGCAAATTTTTACATTTATACCTAGTGATAAACCGAAAAAAGGATCTTATGGTCACGCATAAATTAAACATTTCTAGAGTTTTAGTGTCTTTTTATCGAGTTGCTCTATCGAAAAGTGCCAAGAGTGACACAGTTGGGTAGACTTTAATGAAACTCAGAAAGCAATCATTGGATGTACGTCTACCTTTTGCAGTTACGGTATTCCACTTCCAAGACTGTGGTCACAGTTAATTACCATAGCAAACACAAAAATGGCTCCAACTCTGTTGATTTTACAGATGTTGAAATTACTAAAATTTGAATAACTAAATTGGGAGATGAAATACCTCAGTGATTCACAACCCATACTCTGGTGGAAGTTAAATGGACTGTGCTTATAAAGTGGTTTTCTATCTCATCGAGACACTTAGCACTTTACAGTACAGGTCCTTCTAAAAAAAATAAGCATATTGTGATAAAGGTCATTGTTTTCCATAATGATAAAAATGCAACTTTCATATATTTTAAATTCATTGCACACAAACTGAAATATTTCAGGTCTTTTGTTTTACTGATGATTTTGGCATACAGCTCATGAAAACCGAAAATTCCTCTCAAAAAATTAGCATATCATGAGAAGGTTCTCTAAACGAGCTATTACCCTAATCTGAATCAACAAATTAACTCTAAACACCTGCAAGATTCCTGAGGCTTTTAAAAACTCCCAGCCTGGTTCATTACTCAAAACCGCAATCATGGGTAAGACTGCCGACCTGACTGCTGTCCAGAAGGCCATCATTGACACCCTCAAGCAAGAGGGTAAGACACAGAAAGAAATTTCTGAACGAATAGGCTGTTCCCAGAGTGCTGTATCAAGGCACCTCAGTGGGAAGTCTGTGGGAAGGGAAAAGTGTGGCAGAAAACGCTGCACAACGAGAAGAGGTGACCGGACCCTGAGGAAGATTGTGGAGAAGGGCCGATTCCAGAGCCACCGTGCACAGGCGTGTGCAGGAAATGGGCTACAGGTGCCGCATTCCCCAGGTCAAGCCACTTTTGAACCAGAAACAGCGGCAGAAGCGCCTGACCTGGGCTACAGAGAAGCAGCACTGGACTGTTGCTCAGTGGTCCAAAGTACTTTTTTCGGATGAAAGCAAAGTTTGCATGTCATTCAGAAATCAAGGTGCCAGAGTCTGGAGGAAGACTGGGGAGAAGGAAATGCCAGAAGTCCAGTGTCAAGTACCCACAGTCAGTGATGGTCTGGGGTGCCATGTCAGCTGCTGGTGTTGGTCCACTGTGTTTTATCAAGGGCAGGGTCAATGCAGCTAGCTATCAGGAGATTTTGGAGCACTTCATGCTTCCATCTGCTGAAAAGCTTTATGGAGATGAAGATTTCATTTTTCAGCACGACCTGGCACCTGCTCACAGTGCCAAAACCACTGGTAAATGGTTTACTGACCATGGTATTACTGTGCTCAATTGGCCTGCCAACTCTCCTGACCTGAACCCCATAGAGAATCTGTGGGATATTGTGAAGAGAAAGTTGAGAGACGCAAGACCCAACACTCTGGATGAGCTTAAGGCCGCTATCGAAGCATCCTGGGCCTCCATAACACCTCAGCAGTGCCACAGGCTGATTGCCTCCATGCCACGCCGCATTGAAGCAGTCATTTCTGCAAAAGGATTCCCGACCAAGTATTGAGTGCATAACTGAACATACCGGTAATAATTTGAAGGTTGACTTTTTTTTTGTATTAAAAACACTTTTCTTTTATTGGTCAGATGAAATATGCTAATTTTTTGAGACAGGAATTTTGGGTTTTCATGAGCTGTATGCCAAAATCATCAGGTTAAATGCAGAGACGAATTTCGTTTTGTATGGGAAACATACAGATGACAAAAATGTGACATTTAATAAAAGACCTGAAATATTTCAGTTGGTGTACAATGAATCTAAAATATGAGTTTCATTTTTATCACAATATGCTAATTTTTAAATGGAGCTTATTTATATAGCGCTTTCCAGCCCCCTATGAGGGGCCCCAAAGCGCTTTACAATACCAACCATCCACCCATTCATCCACCCATTCATACACCGGTAGCGGCAGACTGCCATGCAAGGCGCTTTCCAGTCCTACCGGGAGCAACTTGGGGTTAAGTGTCTTGCCCAGGGACACGACAGTGTGGGGAACCGGGATTCGAACCTCCAACCTTCCGATCGGGGGACTGCCATTACCACTACGCTACGGCCGCCCCTACTCTAGTATAGCTATACAAAGAATCAGTGCTTTAGGTCACATTCATACACCGATGGGACACACATCTGAGGCAATGAGGGGTTCACTGTCTTGCCCAGGGACAATTGCATGTGACTGCTGTTGGAATTGAACCCCCAACCCTTGTATTGGAGGACGACTGCTCTAACCACTCAAAACACAGGAAGTAATATGAAGTAAAACAGGAATGCTAACAATTGAGAAAAACCAGAAAGATCAGGATCTGTCTTATGCCTGGTACCCACTGCACAACTCGAAACGCGCCTGCCGCCCCCTTTTGGCCGTTGGTCACGGTCCCACTGGCCACTGAAGACCGTCTGATGACGCCCACTAGGGGGCAGCAGAGGGAGGGGTCTCTAGCTTGTTTTCCGGGTTCAGTTGTTGTGTTAACTGCACTTCCGACGGTCTTTGATGAGATAAAACGTTTTTTTTATGTTTGGGGTGATCTACACTGGAGAGAACAGCAGCCTGTCAGCAGCAACTGTAAAAATGCCACGTTTATTACCGGAGTTTGGTTCCAATTCATGGAGGGTCGATCCGGTAAGTTTAAAAAGTCCAAAAAAAGTCCCGTTGTGGTTGTGTAATCAGATAGCGAGGCTCTCCCGACTGTTTGCCGGATGCGTCGAGCCGCCAGAGATCAACATTTGGGACGTCGGCGGCTCGACGGCTAGGTTGATTTGGACGCGCGCGTGCCCGCGAAGGGAACTTGGGCTGCCGCCGCGCCGCTTTGATCACTCGAATCGCGCCGCTTCCCTGGTCGCCGTGACTCCACGCGTCTCCTCATAGACTTTGAATGTAAACCGGCCGCTTCAGCCGCCCGAAATCGGGGCAGTGGGTACTAGGCATTACATGTAAACATTTAACAGTGACAGATTTTAAGCTCATAACCCAACAGGGTAAAATGTTCGCAAGAACTGGATCCACACAAGCGTAGGTGGGAACAGCTTTATTAGAAATTTGATTAAAAAATAAACACCTTTCGATTAAGCCTGTAAGAGTGCATGTCTGCCCTCAATTTTAATACTCCTCCTCCTCTTCATCCCCGTCCGCAGAGTCGATGCCGACCTCTTCGTAATCCTTCTCCAGGGCGGCCATGTCCTCTCTGGCTTCTGAGAACTCCCCTTCCTCCATCCCCTCACCAACATACCAGTGGACGAAGGCCCTCTTGGCATACATCAGGTCGAACTTGTGGTCGAGTCGAGCCCAGGCCTCGGCGATGGCAGTGGTGTTGCTCAGCATGCACAGAGCCCTCTGCACCTTGGCCAGGTCTCCTCCAGGAACCATGGTGGGGGGCTGGTAGTTGATGCCCACTTTGAAACCAGTGGGACACCAGTCCACGAACTGGATGCTTCGTTTAGTTTTGATGTTGCTGATGGCTACGTTGACGTCTTTTGGCACCACGTCGCCGCGATACAGCAGGCAGCAGGCCATGTACTTGCCATGCCGGGGGTCACATTTCACCATCTGATTGGCTGGTTCAAAGCAGGAGTTGGTTATCTCAGCCACAGTCAGCTGCTCATGATAGGCTTTCTCTGTGGAGATAACTGGGGCATAGGTGGCCAGAGGGAAATGGATACGAGGGTAAGGCACCAGGTTCGTCTGGAACTCCGTCAGATCCACGTTCAAGGCTCCGTCAAAGCGCAGAGAGGCGGTAATGGAGGAGACTATCTGACTGATCAGGCGATTCAGGTTGGTGTAAGACGGGCGCTCAATATCTAGATTCCTGCGGCAGATGTCGTAGATCGCCTCGTTGTCCACCATGAAGGCGCAGTCCGAGTGCTCCAGGGTGGTATGTGTGGTCAGGATGGAGTTGTACGGCTCCACCACAGCTGTGGACACCTGAGGAGCTGGGTAGATGGCAAACTCTAGCTTAGACTTCTTGCCAAAGTCTACAGAGAGGCGCTCCATGAGCAGAGAGGTGAAGCCAGAGCCCGTTCCTCCTCCAAAGGAGTGGAAGACCAGGAAACCTTGAAGCCCTGTGCACTGGTCAGACTGAAAAAGAAGGGTACGTTTTAAGATCCAGAACTGCCGCAAGAATCAAAAATAATATTCTAGGACGAAGTTCTGATAAGAGAGATGTTAAGTCTTCTCAGATTTTCTTACCAGTTTGCGGATTCTGTCGAGGACAGAATCGATGTGCTCCTTTCCAACTGTGTAGTGGCCTCGGGCGTAATTGTTTGCTGCATCCTCCTTCCCAGAGATCAGCTGCTCTGGGTGAAAAAGCTGACGGTAGGTTCCGGTTCGGACCTCATCTGAAAGACCAACATGGTTTGATGGTAGGTTAAATCCCGTTTTACAGTAAAGCTGGAACAGTATTCTGAAAAACATGTTCCAAACTATTGAAAGTCTTCCCGAAGTTAAACCGACACAAGTATACAAGTTTTAAATTAAACTTTCCAAATGTAATCCACTGGATCTGCATCTGTAACTAATAAACTACCTGCTTCAAGGTAGCTGCCTCAGCTAGTAAAGTTTACAAAACATAAAAATTGCTATAACGCTGCCAATTTGGCCAATATTGGCCTGAAATTTGGTGTTTGCCGAGATGCATTGCCAATAGGGCTGCACCGATTGCAGTTTTCTGGCCAATCACAAGGGGTGATTCTAGAAGCCCTTTTTAGGGGCCTTAGACCCCCCCCCCAGTGTTGGCAATGGCTCTTGGCTTGAACAACACAGTGGGTATTAGCATTAGAATTATTGTAGTGGGGACATATTGGTGTGAGGTCTGTGGGTCCTCCCCAATAACTTTTTGAATAAAATAGCTGCCATTTCCTGCATTCTGGTGTATTTTGACAGGTTTTAAAACATCTGTGTTTACCTACATAAGTAAATCCTTGATTCAATAACAGTTTTAGAAAGCATGGCACAAGAAGTAGCACTAAGCTTTTTGTTCGTCTTTAATTTAATCTAATTTTTTTTCTACCTAACACAGGAAGCCGTTAGCTCTTGAAGCAAGCTGTTAAAACAGCTTTTGGACACAAAGACCCTTGTCACACACTTCAAAAGAGCAGGTAAGACATAAAATCTTGTCATCTCTGCCTGGTGAGGCTGCTTAAATAATAATAAAATATTACAAGTGAAATAAAGAAAGAAAAAATGAGCTACTTATTTGCAAAGGTCACATTTTCTTGACTTAATTTCAATTGTAAATCTTAAAGAAAGGCCAACAAATTGCAATTTGTAGTCATTGCAAACCTATTTTGACTTGTGCACTGTCTTCTTTCAATTTTAGGTTAAAAAAGGTGCTGGACCGGTCACTGAAGCTGTGGCGAGATGAGGTAGAATACCAGATGTCTCCAGTCTGTAAATGATGCTCTGAAGTCTGGTAAGCTGCACGACATCCTGCTTCACCGAAACAAGCTCGTTACCTCAACCACAGACTGACCCATGTACTGTTTTTAATTTTTTTGTTTTTACTGTAACTGACCTTCAAAAGAGCTAGAAACAGGGACTCAGCAGCTGATCTCCATAGAAAAATTATATTGACTACAGGCCACGTAGAAAAATTATACTGACTACAGGCCATGTACTGTATCATTTGTTTTGTGACCGTTGGTGAAGGTTTTTGTTTGGATTAAGACAATAAATGTCTATATTTCACCACTGATCAACTGTTCCTGTTGCCATATCTTTTGAAATAAAACTGTAGAACACAAAAGTAATATAAAAATGATTGGGTAGAAGATAAAGTCAAATTCAATTAGTTTCCTAAAAATTAAATGGAGAAAAAAAAAGAAAAAAAAAAACAGGAACAGTATAGGAGTGGGAGTGATTCTGACCAGGAGCAGGACAGGAGCAGGAGTCATGTTACCAGGAGCAGGACAGGACAGGATTTTTTTCTGTGAGACAGGACAGAAGTGAAAATCCATTCCCGTGTCATCCTCTACCACGAGCTAGTGCTCTGAAATACAAATGAAGTTTAGACTGTTAAAACTACCAAAAAAAAATAATTAATAAATAATAAGTAAAATTGATTTATCATAACAGTATCAGCCTATCTCTGATATCGCTGAATTATCAAAAATTAACCCGAACAGAGCATTTACATGACGTGTTTTTATTCCGAACAGCCGTTTAACCCGATTACCTGTACTTATGTTCAAGTAAACATAGGGAAAGTAGGAGGGGTATGGCAAGAAGGTGCAGGCTGAGAGGAAAAACTGGCAGATTTTCATTCTAGGTAGAGTATAAGACTATATAGTTTTACATCAATGTACAGTAGTCTCATTTTCCACCTCAGCAATGCCTCATAGTCTGAGTTGCGATTTAACCGGAAGAGTTTTCCTAGGTTTGTTGTGTTGTCACAGCTCTTTACAGATTTTCCACAAACCTGACGAACTACTTCTTTGCCGTTTCTGGAGAAGAAACAGCTCCACTCATGACTCTGATAAGCTCCGCCGCTGTGTCTACAGACAGAGAGACTGAGGAGCAGCGTGCCGCTCCGCTTAAACACATTACGCATTTACTCAGGTGGAAGAATACGCATTTACTCAGGTGGAAGAAAAAATAGTTCACGTCAACTGCGTATCATTTAGATAAGATCAATAGTTTAGTTACTTTCCACCATCTTCCTGTTAATGATATACATTACCTGAAATGACCAAAGTATCAAAAGTATCGATAGCTTGATTTAAACATCGATTCTAGAGCGAAACGGTCTGATACCGTTGTTATCGTTATTTTAGTATCCATCCGCACATTACTATTTATTATGAGATACTGATTTAGCATTTTGATTTATTTTTTTTGTAAAACATTTTTCTAATGGTTGACCTTTATTTATAAATATTTCCCTCTACTGAGATTTCTACACTTCCTTCAGAAATGTTCTCTTTAAAATCTGCTTGAAGGCTCTTTTTTTTTACTACTACTTTTTGCTTTTAGTAAACTTTTGGATTTGTTAGCAAGTCTTTTGATTATCTTAGTTAATTTTAATTAATTACTTTTAGTTTTTTTTGCTAGGATGTTGATTATAGGTTTTAGCTACCGGTAGTCTTGGCACTTTAATTCTTGCTGGCCTTTTGCTACTCTTTTGTTAGCTTCACTTTGAGCAAACCTACCTGCTGCTTTTAGCCATTTTATTTTAGGCTTTTGCATTTTTCTCATTTTATTTTTAAACAAATATTTAGTTTATTTTAGCTTTTAGCTAGTGTCCCACTTCTTTTAGCTTTCACAATTGAATATTTGCTTCTTTAGCAGTTTTCAGCCAAGTAATTCTGGGTAAAGTAAATGTTAAAGTGACAACTTGACAAATACTCAGATATTTTTGATAAAGACAGCAGTGATGACCAGTTTGTATGTTTTTTCACTTTTGGTCCAAGGTGTTGTGTCATAACGAGGCAAGTCAGCACTGTGCAAAAACCACAAGATAACTATTTTTGGACTTGTATGCAAAATTACCTACAACTTTCTTAGTTTTATTTAAAAAAAGGTTTTGTTTCCTTTAACTTCAAGTGTATCAGAATATCTAGTTTAGATCCCAATATTCCAGTAAAGCTCTTAAAGTCTTTACCAATAACAGTTGGCTCCAGGTCCACAAAGATGGCTCTAGGGACATAATTCCCACTGCCGGTCTCACTGAAGAAGGTGGTGAAGGAGTCGTCGTAGCCACCAGTGGGCTTATCTTTGGGCATGTGGCCGTCCGGCTGGATGCCGTGCTCCAGACAGTACAGCTCCCAACATGTGTTGCCCATCTGGACCCCAGCTTGGCCCACATGTATGGAGATACACTCACGCTGTGGATGACAAAAGGAATCATTATATATCAAGGAATGCATATTGCCAACAGCTTTTCACTTTAATCACATTTAGACAATACTTGTTTTAACTTGTAGAAAAATGACAGCCGAGTGGCAAGAAAAGCAACAGAGTGGAGTAAATATTTTAACTACAGCCTTTATTTATTTTTTTAAATAAAATTCAAAATTCCAGTCTGTCATCAAGCAAACCTCACAGTCATCCTTGCAAATGTAATGAGTCAGTCAAAACAGGCATCAGCGATCTAAAAAAAAAAAAAAGCGTGGATCGTCACAGACTCATCCGTACAGAGGCCAAAGTGTCTCCGCGCCCTGCTCAAGTATTTATCATTGGCTGTAAACATGTGGGTGAAAGTGGAGGAGGTGCATTCATTAAACAAGTCTGGTCTAAAGGTTTTCATTGTTTGTCCTGAGGGAGTTAAGTGGTGCGACGATACGGATTTTGTTTGAGTAAGAGCAAGGATCCCCCGGTACCAAACTATGGATCATTTAGTAACGAGTCACACAAAAATGATAATTTTAGAAAATTGTTTATAGACGGTACATTGTTGAAAGATGACATCTTAGGTATGCGCCTCACTCTTCCTGTGCATTAGTTTCTCACATACAACCATTTTGTGGAATGTCAAGAGAACATTACCAAAGTAAAATCTAAAAATAATAACAATTATCATCATCATCTTCATCATCATCATCTCATCATCAGCAGCAGCAAACCTACAAGCTAAGTCCCAACCATTCATATTTGCGCAGGACAATCCCAGAATTTGTCCTCCCGAGTTTTGCATTCCTTTTCAGGGGTGGGGGTGAAGTGCCGACTTGGCTATCTGTTTATGCCAATTTTCTTACCATGTGGCAGCCCTCTGCACCTGGCTGAACCTGACTGGCTCATCAACATTTATGAGCATGTAGCCTGGACTGGCCTAGACACTTCTGACACTTGTCTCTTGTTCAAGAATGGCTTGACACAAGGAATGCGACAGCTGAAACCCATGTCTTGCATACGTCTATGCCTGGTGGTTCTTGACGTCAATGTTTCATTATTTGTCATATGCACCACATGTGGTACGAAATAGTGTACACAGGGTCCCAGTTACGTCCAACAAAAGTATAAATTGTAAGGGTGCGAATCTCTGTCTGGAGAATCTATTAGATTCCGATTTTTGGTATCACAATTCGATTCAAAAATCGATTTTTCGATTCAGAAACGATTTTTGATTCAGAAACTGTTGTTCTATTAAAATGGTCATGAATTTAGTTTCAATTTTGTAACTGACAAGCTGAAAAGAATAAACAATGTAAACAAATGGAACATTTATTTAAAACAATAATTTTAGGCTCCTTATTGTATCAAAATTTTTGCATCGTTTTGACATTTATACCAAAAATAGGGAATGCATTAAATTCTGTAACTTAAATAACCAGTATTATGGTAGCTTTTTGCTCTGTTACTTACCGGTATAGAAGATTATTGCTTGAATTGATTGTTTGAATTGCTCGTTTTTAAAAAAAGGGGCAGATAAAATAAGATTTCTTCTTCTTTCTGCCACCTTTCATTTTATGCATTCTTTCATATACTATGAGATAGGGTTTTATTTTCTTTAACTTTTGGGTTTTAATGTAAAAAAGTAAAATAAAATAAATAAATAAAAATAAAAAAAAATAAAAATAAAAACGATTTGGGACTTTCAGAATCAATTCTGAATCGCCAGGACTAAGAATCTAGATTCTTAAAAAAAAAAAAAGAAGAAGTCCTGCACCCCTAATAAATTGTAAAGAAAAACAGTAACAAGATCTAAGATATGAACTAAGAAAAATGTTAAACGAAAAATACGCTAAGCACTATTAGTACGTCAGCTGCAGTCCACTCTTTGTGAATTTCCCCCACATTTTGGAATGGGTTTTGTGTCACCATTCTCTCAGTGTGCGGCTATCCCTATTGCTTACAATTTTACTAACCACATCTATTAATGTGCTTGGACACAGAGCTCTGTGAACAGCAAGCCTCTTTAGCAATGACCTTTTGTGTCTTGCCCTCCTTGTGCAAGGTGTTCGTCTTTTGGACAACTGTCAAGTCAGCAGTCTTCCCAGTGATTGTGTAGCCTACAGAACTAGACTGAGAGACCATTTAAAGGCCTTTGCAAGTGTTTTGAGCAGAAATAAATTTACATTTAACAGATCAACATTTGAAAAATAGTGTTGTTTTTTTACAGCTTTCTGAGATGGGCATCAGGCCAAGACTGCAATTTACTCTCATCTGCAGACCAGTGGTCACTCTTTCATGGGTGAAGATGTGCACAGCCTTGATAGGGAGGAACGATGGTTTGAGAGAGGAGTGAAGGAGACCATTTTTGTGAAAATCTGTTAAGCAGTTTAGCATTAGCGAAGCTAAACTTTTTAGTTAGCTGGGCCCACTGCGTTACCCAACTAGTAGATTTCTTGGGGTAGCCTGCTTTGTTACTTATGGTGCAAAGGTTATTTTGTGATAAAAGTACTGCATGATGCAATCCATACAAACTCTTGGTCCAAAATGGAAGAGGGAAAAAAAAAGGCATTCCAAATGTCCTGTGTTGATAAAACACTAAGCATACTGTATAAGGAAAAAGAAAATGTGTTTAGACCAAACTTCTTCAACTGATAATATTCCATCCGTGACCTTTGACCTCACATGAAACAATGATGTTTAATAGGGGTGCACCGATTTCAATTTTCTGGCCGATCACCGATTACCGATTTTTAGAAAGTCTGACCTGCCGATTCTGATTTTGGCCGATACCAATTTTCAGGTGTTAAAAGGTCAAAATGCACCCTAAATTTTCAGGATTTTCCAACCTTTGCTGAGGCAGATAAAATCGGCTTCTCATTTAAAGATCGGCCGATCACCGATCTCCCCAAATTAAGGAAATCGGAGCCGATCGATCGGCCGGCCGATTTATCGGTGCATCCCTAATGTTTAATGTCCAATAATGTAGATAGATAAATATAACAAGGTTAAGTCAGGTCCTTTGGATGGATTCTTTGTTAAAACATTTGGTCTTTATCCAAAAGACACCCGATTTAACCTCGTTAGAAAGATGTTTAATCTTGTGGTTCTGTTTCTCATCTCTAATAAAACTTTGTCCTTTTCCATTCCAGTTTCAGAAACAGTGCAGCAGAGCTTTAGACAAGGCTTAAAGATTTAAGTTTACAAAGATGTTTAATCTTGTGGTCCTGTTTAATCTTGTGGTCCTGTTTCTCATCTCTAATAAAACTTTGTCCTTTTCCATTCCAGTTTCAGAAACAGTGCAGCAGAGCTTTAGACAAGGCTTAAAGATTTAGGTTTACAAAGAACAAGGTTGATTTGAAATGATAAGAAACCCTGAAAGCCTCGTGACAACAGGCGAGGGGTCTGAGTGACGGAGCTGCCAAGTATGGAAATAGCAACCAGCTATTTTGAGAGGAGTCACTCGTTCGACCCAGCTTTACCCTCCTGACCTGATTAGACCGTCAGCAGCTTTAAAACTGAAAACTTTTCTAATAGTTTCTCAGCAGAGGATCACAGACTCACAATGAAGAGTTGAGGATTGTTCACAATGAAGAGTTGAGGATTGTGGGTGTGGCATTCTTTTGGGTTGTTGCAACATGCCTCACTGGTTCAGGCTATTTTACACAAACTGGGTGAAAATTGAAGTCATGGCTTGCTCTCTGGATCTGACCCAGAGTGAAATCAGGCCATGTTTGTTACCACGACAGTGGAGCATTGTGCTCCTCAGAGATAGTCAAAATGGTGGGAAAAACATGTTTTCCAGACTTAGCTTTTAGCTACCCTTTTGGTACTTTTAACTGTTCTATTACTTGTCACTTTTAGCTACCCTTTGGGTACTTTAGCTTTTAGCCCATTACTACTTTTAGTTTTTAGCCAGCGTTTTGCTAGCCTGGCCCTCGCCATTCCTACGCAGCTCCGCTCAATTCTCATTTCCCTTCACTGCTGGGTCTGGGACTTGTCCCATAGACAAGGATATCTCCGGTAGATTTTTGACCGGACCAATCAGAGAACAGAAGGCGGAGTTTTGAACGACGTCGACTGACGTCGTCATTCAAAATGGCTGCCGCCACGAAGGAATTTTCAATAAAACAAGGTAAAAAACTATTATTTCTCTGCTGATAAAAAATGTATTTCTTAGCTAACGTTATATCAGAAGTGTTCCTGAGCAATCAGAGAGCAGAAGGCGGAGTTTTGAACGACGTCGACTGACGTCGTCATTCAAAATGGCTGCCGCCACGAAGGAATTTTCAATAAAACAAGGTAAAAAACTATTATTTCTCTGCTGATAAAAAATATATTTCTTAGCTGACGTTATATCAGAAGTGTTCCTGAGCTTAACAGTTCCTAAATCAATTCACGAAATGGTCAAATCTGCTGGATTTAAATAGTTTCGGTTTGACATTTTCCAAACAGCCTCGGGTGCGCTACGAAAATAAATGATAAAAAATCGAATTTTATCTCAAATGTTTCATCTAGGCCAACAGTCAGTAAATTAGAGACATATAATTACACACTGGTAGCAGAAAAAATATCCACCGAGTGGTTTCTGAGCTTTTTATCTGAATAGCCTGGACCTCGCCAGGCTAAACTAACAAAACTCCGCCTTCTGTTCTCTGATTGGTCCATTCAAAAATCTAACGGAGAAATCGCTGTCTATGGGAGAGATGCCAGACCCTAGTACAAAGCGAAGTGAAGGACATGGGTCTGGTATCAACCAGGCTAGCGTTTTGCCAGCTTTAGCTAGCCTTTCAATAGGTTTATACTGACATTATCGGTTTGACGCGGTCCAAAACTGCATTGTTCTTCATCATGGCGGTCCAAGGTATTCTTAGCATTCTCCTCCAACACCAAAGTTTGAATGCTTCGACTTTTTTTTCTCTTCTTTTCTAAGCGTCCAACTTTCGCAACCATACATCATTATAGGGAAGACAATTGCGTTGACCAATCTGACTTTTGTTGCAATGCTAATATCTTTGCTCTTCCAGATCTTTTCCATTCCCTGCATTGCAGTCCTGCTGAGTGTGATTCGCCTCTTGATCTCGGGCGCCGATGCCCCACTGCGGTCGATTTTTGCTCCAAGGAAAATGAAATCTTGTACAGACTCGATTACTGTGTTGTTTATTTGCATGTTCACTACACCATTGCCTGCAGTGGTCATAACTTTAGTTTTTTTTGATGTTCAGGTACAGTCCCATTCGTTCGCTTTCCTCTTGCACTCGTCGGACGAGACAGTCAAGGTCCTTTTCACTCTCTGCGAGCAGGGTTGTATCTAGGGCTGGGCGATCTGAGGAAAATATATCGCAATATTTTTTGGCTATATCACGATACATATCGCGATATCTCCAAAATCAATTAAAAAATGATTCAAAATTGATTTAAAAAAAAATGTCAACACTAAATTTGAACAAACTTAAATATTTTATTTTAACCATCAATTGCACACATAAATAAAAAGTACTTCAAGCAAAAAGGAAGAATAAATAATTTAAACTTAAAAAGGTGCTCTTGTGCTTTTAACATTTAAAAAAATGTTAAATCAAAACATTTAAGGCCTTTAAAATACAAAAACAAAAGTGTAAACAGTGGCCATAAAATTTACTGACCCAGAACAGTCACAGGTAACAACTCTAAACTATTTGCATGTGCTGGTAATTTTTAACAACAAACCACAAAATGTGCACAAGTTTCAAACTGTGCCAAGTTCAGGCAATGTCTGCAAAACCTCTGAACAAGAACAGATTTATCACAGTACTGCAGTAAATGTGAGCCTCTGTGTACTGTATCCGGTTTTATTGTGAAAGGGTCAGGGGGTTGTTTCCGGGTTCACGAAGACGTTCTCTAAGTTGCTCTACAAAGTGTCGCATTGAATCCTTGTGTAAAAACACGACAGCCTCCACTCAGAAACGTGAACAGAGAGGTGGAGACATTATTAAATCAGCTGTATCGCTAAAGACACGGTTAGTCTCAGCTGTGGAAGAAGACGGCTAACGCGTTAGCCATCTTGTTAGCCGCTAAGGACCGTATCTGCCTGCAGGAAGGAGGGGGGCGAGTGGAAGCCCGCACGACAGCAGGAGGATCCTCGATATACACGATATAGCCCTTTTAACCATCGTACATTTAAAATATCGCGATACATCGAGTATATTCAATATATCGCCCACCCCTAGTTGTATCATCTGCGTATCGAAGGTATGTATACAGTACAAGGGAAGCAGGAAGAAACAGGAACTTACCGTACTTGCATTAGAACAGATCACACAGGCCTTAAAGATATTGTGACATGTTAGAAATTTGCATATTTGTCACAACATATATATCTTATATCATTCAGCTCCGTTCGTTTTTGCAAAATAAATTATAAATATATTAAAATTTCATTCCAAGTTATGGTAGTTTTTTCTCTGGGACACGCCCCTAAAAATCTGCGCATTTCCGCAAAACGTCATCGTGACGTGCATGTGGGCAGAAGGCAGAGCCTTGCCCGTTTGTTTGGTTTGTTAACTGCTTGCCATACAGATTCATTTCCTGAAAGATTGCCTCTTTTATTTGTGTAACTTGAAAAATGCTATCACGTTGTAGCGCATTTGTAACGCATTTGGGTGTTCTAATATTGCTAGTGAACAAGTGAGCATTCACAAATTTCCAAAAGATGAGAAGCTTTGACAAGAATGGACAAGACAAGTGCAGAGAACGAGGGACCGGTGGGTTCCTACTAAAGAATTGTATGTCTGCAGCGACCATTTTACTGCCGAAAGCAGGAGATCAGGTGGGCCTGGAGGCAGCCAGAAAGAACCTGGATCTGGGCATCAGAGAGGCCAAGGAGCAGTATTCCAGGAAAATAGCTCACCGTTTCAAGGACAGCAATGATACACGCAGTCTATGGCAGGGAATACAGACCATCACAAACTACAACCCCCCCCCAGACCTGTGACAGCTCAACCTCTACGCTGAATGAACTGAATGAGTTCTTTGCTCGGTTTGAGGCAAGTAACAGCACACCTGCACATAAACTCCCCCCCTCTCCTGATGGCCAGGTGCTGGCGCTGTCCTCAGACAGCGTAAGGCGATCATTTATCAAGATTAATGCCCGGAAGGCCTCTGGTCCTGACTAGGGGTGGGCGATATATCGAATATACTCGATGTATCGCGATATTTTAAATGTACGATGGTTAAAAGGGCTATATCGTGTATATCGAGGATCCTCCTGCTGTCGCGCGGGCCCCCACTCGCCCCCCTCCTTCCTGCAGGCTGCAGGAGCCGCGCGCGAGACTTTCAGCACAACATGTAAACACGGCAGATATGAAGAGCGCTGCACGCTGCTGAGGGGGGAAAACAATGTTCTGAGCTAGTTTGGATTAAATTGTCAGATGAGGGCATAAAAAATGTTTTTGTAGACGATGCTGAAAATAGTCCCGAAGAAAGGTCTGAACTACGAATCTTTTTCACCATTTAAACAGCGGAGTGGAGCATGAACGGCAGAACCAAGTGTTTTTACAGCTGCTGCTTCCTTAAAACAAACCACGGGTCTGAGCTTAGTCATGCGTGCACCGCATAGAGAGGTGGAGACATTAATAAATCAGCATTTTATCATTATCGCTAAAGACACGGTCCTTAGCGGCTAACAAGATGGCTAACGCGTTAGCCGTCTTCTTCCACAGCTGAGACTGACCGTGTCTTTAGCGATACAGCTGATTTAATAATGTCTCCACCTCTCGGTTCACGTTTCTGAGTGGAGGCTGTCGTGTTTTACACAAGGATTCAATGCGACACTTTGTAGAGCAACTTTAGAGAACGTCTTCGTGAACCCGGAAACAACCCCCTGACCCTTTCACAATAAAACCGGATACAGTACACAGAGGCTCACATTTACTGCAGTACTGTGATAAATCTGTTCCATTTTGTGGTTTGTTGTTAAAAATTACTAGCACATGCAAATAGTTGAGAGTTGTTACCTGTGACTGTTCTGGGTCAGTAAATTTTATGGCCACTGTTTACACTTTTGTTTTTGTATTTTAAAGGCCTTAATTGTTTTGATTTAATATTTTTTTAATGTTAAAAGCACAAGAGCACCTTTTTAAGTTTAAATTATGTATTCTTCCTTTTTGCTTGAAGTACTTTTTATTTATGTGTGCAATTGATGGTTAAAATAAAATATTTAAGTTTGTTCAAATTTAGTGTTGACATTTTTTAATCAATTTTGAATCATTTTTTCATTGATTTTGGAGATATCGCGATATATATCGTGTATCGTGATATAGCCAAAAAATATCGCGATATAATATTTTCCTCATATCGCCCAGCCCTAGTCCTGACAACATACCTGGTCGTGTGCTGAAGGACTGTGCAGGGGAACTTGCAGCGGTCTTCACGGACATCTTTAACATCTCACTGAGCCAGGCCATCGTCCCCACCTGTTTCAAAGCCACCACCATCATCCCTGTCCCAAAGAAGGCAACGCCCGCATGCCTCAATGACTATCGCCCAGTAGCACTCACCCCCATCCTGATGAAGTGCTTTGAACGGCTAGTCATGAAAAGCATCACATCTGTCCTCCCTGCCTCCCTGGATCCCTTCCAATTTGCATACCGACCTAATCGCTCAACCGACGATGCCATCTCCTCTGCCCTCCACACAGCTCTCACACATCTGGACACGAAGGACTCTTATGTTAGAATGCTGTTCATCGACTTCAGCTCGGCATTCAACACCATCATCCCCCAACAGCTCATCCATAAACTGGACAGTCTGGGGCTGAACACCTCAATGTGTAACTGGCTGCTAGACTTCCTGACCGGGAGACCACAGACAGTACGGATCGGGAGTAACACATCTAGCACCATCACATTGAACACAGGGGCCCCACAAGGATGTGTGCTGAGCCCCCTTCTATTCACCCTGCTAACACACGACTGCACACCATCGTACAGCTCCAACCACTTCATCAAGTTTGCGGACGACACAACAGTGGTAGGTCTCATCAGCAACAACGATGAGACGGACTACAGGAACGAGGTGAGCCGCTTGGCCTTGTGGTGCGGACACAACAATCTCACTCTCAACGTGGAGAAGACAAAGGAGATTGTCGTGGACTTCAGGAAGAGGGATGCACAACATGCCCCTCTGACCATCAACAGCACCGCAGTGGAGAGAGTGGACAGCACCAAGTTCCTGGGAGTGCACGTCTCAAAGGACCTGTCCTGGAGCAGGAACACTGCAGCACTGGCCAAGAAGGCTCACCAGCGCCTCTACTTTCTCCGCAAGCTGAAAAGGGCTGGAGCTTCAACCCCCATCATGTGCACCTTCTACAGGGGTGCCATAGAAAGTGTCCTGACCAGCTGCATCACGGTGTGGTTTGGTGCATGCACTGCATCATGCCGCAAGAGCCTCCAGCGCATCGTGAAAGCAGCTGAGAAGATCGTCGGCACCTCCTTGCCCTCACTGCAGGACTTACACAGCAAACGCCTCACTCGGAAAGCCCACTGCATGGCAGGTGATCCCACACACCCACTACACAGCTGCTTCAGACTGCTGCCATCAGGGAGGAGACTGAGGAGTCTCCAGGCTCGAACCAGCAGACTGAGAGACAGCTCTGTTCATCAGGCAGTCAGAATGCTAAACACTCTGCCTGCTCTGCCTCCCCTCCCATTTGAACTGCCTTAACACAAAAAACTTTCTCACACATTACCACTCAACACAAAGTTTTTAACACTGGACCCTGTGTCATCAAACGGGTTATTCACTAAACTCTCGGTCATGTACTCATTCAGTTTGCACTACTTCTCATATTTGCACTAATGTTTGTATTACATTACTGCCTATAGTCATACTACTGTTTACATTCACTGTTTACATTTATTAATACGGTTTACATTTATTACTACTGCTTTACATTTATTACTACTGTTTACATTTACACTTTTATCTACACTACTGCAGATACATATACAAGCCTTATCTAAGGATGCCAAATGTGCCTTATGTGCCTTACTGCATATGCCACTTTGCCTCTATACCAACATAAACTACCTCATACATATACTGTGTACATTAAAGGGGACCGCACATTCAAAATTCACTTTTTAATGTTTTTTTACTCAACTTTGGGTATTTACTTCATAAAAAAACAGTCCTAAGGCCAAAAAAATGCACCCAGTGGTTTATTTACTCTAAGTAGATTTATTTGTCTGTGATAAAAACGGTTTGTTTTTGAAATAAACTGGAAGTCAATCTCGCTTGTGACGTCACTTGCGAGCTAGGACAACCCACCCCAACCTGAGTCCAGCCCCTCACCTAGCAACCCCTGGTTAGGCTCAACCCACTTCTGTATTAAACACATGACTGTTGTTTTTCATGATTTCATCTCATCTTTTGTTTATATGTTCTTAATTTCATGTGTACAGCACTTTGTTGCAGCTGTGGTTTTTTAAATGGCTTTATAAATAAAGTATAATTGTTATTTTTATGTTTTAGTTCAATTTTTAGTGTATTTGCGATCGCTCCCAACGCGCAGCCGGCAAAAATTAAACGAGCGGACTCCCGGCATAGGGACCGGCGGCAACGGGACCCTCTTCCGGCGGATGGAGCGGAGCTTCAACTGTACAGCCCCGCTTACGGATTAATTTACGGGAGACACTTGGTGAACTTTGTGTTGTCTTGACTGGAACAGCGATAACTCCCAAAATCGCCGCGTGCAACGAGCGGAGCTGGCGAACACCGGAAGAGGAACAAGCTAACATTAGCTTCGGATTCGGGTGGTCTCATGCTAAAAGGAGCAGCTAATTGCGGCGCGCTCAGACGGGTTTCGGTAAGTTATCTTAAGCTAACACTAACAGTAAGTCAAATGAGTAATAAAAAAAGAGCTAATTTTAAAACAACAACACATTACAGATACTGGCTGTTACAGAGGGCGTAAACAGATCGTTGAAGGGCGTGGACTTCAGAACTCAGTATCAGAAACCGGTCGTTCAAAACGAAAGTAAAAATGGCAGAATTAAAAAGGGTATAATTGATTATCTAATAATTATTTTGTGCATTAAATTGAAGGAATAGGGTCTGGATATCCCACAGAAATACCATAAAAATTTAAAAAATACAGGTAGTCCCCGACTTACGAGCGAGTTCCGTTCCTCCGAGGCGCTCGTAAAGCGAAAATTCGTAACTTGGAACGGCCGCCACGTGTCTCGTAAGTCCGGAATTTCGCTCGTAAGTTGGAACGGTTTTGCTAGCGCGACTACAAACACTCGTTTTTCATCGAAAAACTGCTTACGAGTGCATAAAAATGATCGGAAACGTGTGTCCACATGTTTAGCTAACGAACTGTGGTGAAAAAACACAGAAAAACTCGGTATTTTTTGCGTTTTTTCCAAAAATTCGCCAGCTCGTAAGTCCGGAACCTCGTAGGTCAGAGCGCTCGTAAGTCGGGGACTACCTGTACTGTGTACATTAACTTATATGCTGCTGTGCCACTCTTTGCAAATGTCAATGCTAGAACCTTCAGTTTATTTTATAGATATACTTTTTATACTACTATGCAAAAACTCAGGACAGTATTACACTTTTATTATTTCATTTTATGCTTATGTTCATTGGGTGTTTGGTGTTTCAGTGTTGGTGTAAATTTTCATACTTTTATACTATTATGAAAAAACTCAGGACAGTGTTACACTTTTACTATTTTATGCTTATGTTTATTAAATGTTTTAGTGTTTAGTGTTTAGATGGTTACTGTTGCACCGAGGGACTGAGAGAAACGCAATTTCGGCCCTGTGTATGTCCTGTACATATTGCAGTTCTGACAATAAAGTTGACTTTGACTTTGTATAAAAGAATCTTTAGGATTACCAGTAAGATGGAGAAGACTTTTAAAACTGGACGCTATTCCTACTATTTTTAAAAGGGACCCCTCCTCTGGCGGATGGAGCGGAGCTTCAACTGTACAGCCTCGCTGCTGCCTTGCAGCAGCCTCGCAGCAGCGAGAACCTTCTCCTTACGGATTAATTTACGGGAGACACTTGGTGAACTTTGTGTTGTCTTGACTGGAACAGCGATAACTCCCAAAATCTCTGCGTGCAACGAGCGGAGCTGGCGAACACCGGAAGAGGAACAAGCTAACATTAGCATCGGATTCGGGTGGTCTCATGCTAAAAGGAGCAGCAAATTGCGGCGCGCTCAGACGGGTTTCGGTAAGTTTTCTTAAGCTAGCACTAACAGTAAGTCAAATGAGTAATAAAAAAGAGCTAATTTTAAAACAACAACACATTACAGATACTGGCTGTTACAGAGGGCGTTAACAGATCGTTGAAGGGCGTGGACTTCAGAACTTGTATCAGAAACCGGTCGTTCAAAACGAAAGTTAAAAATGGCAGAATTAAAAAGGGTATAATTGATTATCTAAGAATTATTTTGTGTATTAAAATGAATTAATATTGTCAAAATAGCACACAGACATAACATAAAAATTTTAAAGACCTATATGAGGTCCCCTTTAACTACTGTGTAAAAAATAAACCGTGTCTAAATCACTTTTCCATTGATCGAGTGTCCAATAACTATTTGATGAATAATAACCCTTCGATTGCTTTAATACATTCAAGTACTAACAATAAGTTGATTTTGTTCGCTGCTAAAAAAAAAAATTGCCGAAATAACATGAGTTGCACACACACTTTTCTAATAATGTATTTTTAAATTATGTCAGCGCGATCAAGTAACATCAGGAAGTTTATTTATTCAGGGAGGGTTTAATATTGAGTTTTGGATGATTTATTGTTTTAAAATGATAAACGCAATCGGACATGCTCCGCCATTATTATTTACATGCGCGTTGGAGCGTGCCTTCCCGTTGTCACGTCACAATGACGTTTTGCGGAAATGCGCAGATTTTTAGGGGCGTGTCCCAGAGAAAAAACTACCATAACTTGGGAATGAAATTTTTATATACTGTATTTATAATTTATTTTGCAAAAACGAACAGAGCTTAATGATATAAGATATATATGTTCTGACAAATATGCAAATTTCCAACATCATGTCACAATACCTTTAATAAATCCCTTAAAATAATTGGAAAGCATGCAACAGGACTATGTGACATGTGCACCAGCAATCTCCCTGAAACGGTTCAACATGTCTTTATGGAATGTCCAGGGTATGAAACAGAAGAATGCATTTCCAAAAAAAATAAATAAAATGAATATTAAATTTACAATTAGGGATGTTTTTAGTAGTGATATCAGTAAAGTTAAAGATCAATTATTATTATTTTCTTGAAAAATACAAACTTAATAGGAGGAGAATTTAGTTGAGTTATTAAATTAATTTTACAGAATGTTTTTTTTTGTCTTCTGTTTATCTCCTGTCCACACTCCAGCTCAATGGGTGGTGGTTATGCACCACAGTTGGTCTGCCAACCGCCATAAAACAAAACAAGAAGTGGGGGGGCTCATTATTAGTTCCCACCACAGACATTTTCCCACCCGTACCGACTTAAGGTTCCCACCAGTACTGACGCCACAAAGCTGGGAGTGCCTGTGACGCCATTAAACAATAGAGGGACTACAGTACAGTACAGTATAGTGCATACTTGTTATTTTGGTCATGACGGGCGCACGATAATTTCCCTCAAAATACGATAATTTTACGTCTCTGGTACGATAATCCTACATTTCTCACCTGGCAACACTGAGTGCTTTAGCTGCTTTTAGCTAGGCTCTGCGGTTTTAGCTTTGACCAGCTCAGATTTATTTAGCTTCTCCGGGAGCTTATCAAAGTCATGCAGCACTCAGCTTTCACTGAGTTTGAGCAGAAAGGAACATTCCTCTGGTCGAAGCTGCAAGCCTTTAAGCTTTTGTGGTTAAAGCCAGCCAGAACCGCTTCTGTTGTTCCTGTAAACGTCGTTTGCGCCATAATTTTAAAAAAATAAAAAAAATGCGCCATAAAAAAAATTAAAAAAAATGCGCCATAATAAAAATAAAAATAAATTAAAAATGCGCCATAAAAAAAAAAAAAAGAACATTCTGTTCAAGGTTCTCTGTACAGATTCAGGATGTGAAGTGCACGAGGAGATATCTTGGAGGCCACATCAGCATTCCCAGTAGTCCACCAGGCCCCATATGGAAACAGTTAACCTTTTGCTGCCTGGAGGACATTTTCCCCTCTGGGGGACACTTTTAAACAGTTCTTTCCCTTGTTTTTCTGCAGTCGACACATCATTTGCTCAAATCTGGAACTAAACTCAGGAAGTTGTGAAATCAGGAAACGGAGTCACGTTTCAGCAGCAGCGATTCAGTCTTTTTTCAGAAGCTACTTAAAGAAAAAGGTTATTAAAAGGAGGACATAGTAATAGTAGCACTCACCATTTTTCTTGTTTTGATGGTCCTCTTTTTTGTGGGGGGAGGGGAGAAGTCAAAGTGTGCTGTTCCTCACAGTCAGACCGCGATGAGATCTCAGTGAGGGAAGTCCTCCGTGACGCGCAGCTCTCGCTTTTAAACCTCGTACAGGAGGCGGGGCAAGTAGGCGGGGCAAATAACGGAAAGGGCGGGGTCAACAGCAACTCGTTCTTATTATTTTTCCTACATCAAAACAAGGCTTCTTCTTGCCATAGTTGGCAAGTCTGCTTATCGCAAGCGACATTGGGCTTGTTTTTCTATTATTTTCTACGGTCGCTTGTAAAAATGGGCTTATTTTGAAAGCTAAGTCGCTTTTTGGGGCTTGTTTTTCTGTCCGAGTGAAAGCAAAATACAAGTGGTAGGTAGTTTGTCCCTTCACGCTCCCCTTCCACGGATGTTGGGCGGGTCACATCCGCCCTGGACGCAACATCATGTTTTGCACTCTTTTTTTTTATTTTTATGTTTTGCACTCTTTTGCCGTTGGAAAACTTCCAGTAAAATTAGCTACATTTCATCAGCAGGTTCTTCTGTGTTGGGCTCTTTTATACAAACACAATTACTCTCCACATAATTGCATCATTTGGAACAATGCTTATATACTGCACAAAAACAAATCATTATAATATACATAATTGGGTTGAAAACAATATTAATTTGGTAAACCAATTACTCGACAGTAATGGTGAGTGGTATAATTATGATCAGTTTCTATGTCACAATAATATAGATATTCCTCTGAGTGAATTTAATTTGGTCATGAAGTCTATTCATAAAACAGTCATAAAACATGCATGTTAGGCTGATTGGTAACTCTAAATTGACCCTGGGTGTGAGTGAGACAGGTCCCTCTTGTAAATGAGTCCCCGTGGCTCAACGAGGCTATAGCCTGTATAAATAAAGGTTGAATGAATGAATGAATTCCGATAAGCCTATGTCTTTTAGCGCAAAACATGCATCTTCATGAGGTGTACTTACTTGATTCAATTTCGATTGAAGGAACTAGTATAAGAAATTTACAAATGGATTTATCAGAACTCACTTAGAGGCTTTATCAGTTCCCATATGTAAATATAGATGGGATTATTTAAGC
Organism: Garcialebias charrua; assembly: GCA_038048925.1. Classification (NCBI taxonomy): domain Eukaryota; kingdom Metazoa; phylum Chordata; class Actinopteri; order Cyprinodontiformes; family Rivulidae; genus Garcialebias; species Garcialebias charrua. Next base: position 37,667 of record JBBPBX010005220.1, on the reverse strand, counting down.
AAAAAAATATGGAACAAATTTTTTTTGTTACCTCATAAATATACAGGGAACCCTCGACTTACTAGCCTGGCCCTCGCCTTCCTGCACAGCTCCGCTCAATTCTCTTTTCCCTTCACTGCACAGTCTGGGACTTCTCTCATAGACAACGATTTCTCCGGTAGATTTTTGACCGGACCAATCAGAGAACAGAAGGGGCGGAGTTTTTGGCCCCTAACCCACGCCCCCACCTGTCCCAGCGCAGCCAGCGAGCAGCCGCATGTTCTCATTCAAAGCGATGCAAAGCGATGCAGGACTGTTTTATATGTGACACAAATTTATTAATTTCCCCTTCTTAATCCCTTATCTGGAGTTTTCTTTTGTTTTTTTTCTCCCAAAAGTCAAGTAATCGCTCCCTCCTCCTTCTCCTCCTCACCCTCCGCTGAGTGAAATGAACAAGGAAATGCCTCAGGTTGTCACGAGAGAATTAAAGTCAGGTTTTACGTTGCTGCCCGAGTCCCATCAGATTTCCTGGTCTTCTGGTGTGTTGGACCAGCGCTCCATGGTTTTATTTTATTTTATTAGGACGTTTTATTAACATATAAACACAGAATATCCAAAGGCAGCGAGAGAAAATCAGCAGGAGGCGGAGCTGAAGTCAAGTTCAGAAGACCACGGGGGAGCGCGCAGCCAACGAGCATTCGCATGTTCTCATTCAAAGCGATGCAGGACTGTTTTATATGTGACACAAATTTATTAATTTCCCCTTCTTAATCCCTTATCTGGAGTTTTCTTTTCTTTTTTTTTGCCAAAAGTAAGTGATCATCGCTCCCTCCTCCTCCTCCTCATCCTCCTCTCCCTCCGCTGAGTGAAATGAACAAGGAAATGACTGTGTCACGAGAGATTTAAACTCGGGTTTTAAGTTGCTGCCCGAGTCCCATCAGATTTCCTGGTCTTCTGGTGTGTTGGACCAGCGATCCATGGTTTTATTTTATTTTATTAGGACGTTTTATTAACATATAAACACAGAGCAACGGCAGCGAGAGAAAATTCAGCAGGAGGCGGAGCTGAAGTCAAGTTCAGCAGACCACGGGGGAGCAGCCATCAGCAGAGGCCACGCCTCCAGCAAGAATCGTTTCTCTATAACAGAAAGTCCAGACCCTAGTACGAAGCGAAGTGAAGGACAAGGGTCTGGTTTTAACCAGGCTATCGACTTACGGCACCCCCAACCTACGGCAACTCGGACTTACGAACGCACTGTAAAAATTTTTTTTTTTTAAGTATTTTTTTATGTATATTTTTAATAAATGAATAAATGTACAGTACTGTGCAGTCACCAAGCACTTAGCCTATCCTAACACAGTTTTTAAAGATGAAGGAGTGAGTTGAATTGTCTCCCTTTCACATAAAGTGAAAGTAGCTCCCTTTATGTGAATGGAGCCTGCTGGGGAGAAGGGAGACAATTCAACTGACTCCTTAACTGTGTTAGGATAGGCTAAGTGCTTGTACAGTACATTTATCTATTTATACATTTAAAAAAATAAAAATAAAAAAATATATATTTTTAAATAAATAGATAAATGTACAGTACTGTACAGTCACCAAGCACTAGCCTACACAGTTTTTAAAGTGCGACTAAACCCAAAATTAACTTTTTTTAGCTGATAAACTCCCTAGAATGTGTTTAAAATGTTATCTAGCACTATGGCTGTGTTTATTCTCACATAATTGTGCATATCTGTGTAAATTGGCAATATTTGGCAATATTTGGTCTAAAAATGTGTTTACGGTAGTTCTATGGGTTGAACTGGTGGATTACACCTTAATTTTCTTATTTGTGCAAACGCTCATGTGTGACATGTCTGCTCATGTGTGATGTCACACAGGTGGTTCAAGCAGAGCCAATCCCCTGCAGAGATGAGAAGTGCATACCTTATATGGAAATGCTGCATTTCACTCCTGACAAGCGGTTTTATTTTCATTTTCATTTTTTTAGGCCTTTGGTTTTGGATGGAATGGGTGGAATAGATAAATACATCTACATGTTTATTCTTTGTTGTTGCTTGGTGTATGTTGTTGGCTAGAGGTTTAATTTGTTTTAGGTTGTTGCAGGTGGAGGCGTGAACAAAAGCACAACTCTACCTCCACCCTCCTTGTCTCTCGACACGCCCATTTTCAGGGAGATTTTGGAAGGAGGAGTTACCGTCTCAACCTGGGTTTAGTCTCACTTTAAAGATGAAGGAGTCAGTTGAATTGTCTCCCCAGCAGGCTCCATTCACATAAAGGGAGCTACTTTCACACTTTATGTGAAAGGGAGACAATTCAACTCACTCCTTCTTTAAAAACTGTTAGGATAGGCTAAGTGCTTGGTGACTGTACAGTACTGTACAGGTAGTCCCCGATTTACGAGCGAGATCCGTTACAACGAGGCGCTCGTAAACCGGAAATCTCGTAATTTGGAACGGCCGCCACGCTTCTCGTAAGTCCGGAAATTCGCTCGTAAATTGGAACGGTTTTGCTAGCGCGACTACAAACACTCGTTTTTCATCGAAAAACTGCTTATGAGTGCATAAAAATGATCGGAAACGTGTGTCCACATGTTTAGCTAACGAACTGTGGTGAAAAAACACAGGAAAACTCAGTATTTTTTGCGTTTTTTCCAATAATTCGCCAGCTCGTAAGTCTGGAACCTCGTAGATCAGAGCGCTCGTAAATCGGGGACTACCTGTACATGTATTCATTTATATAAAAAAATTTTTTACTATATGATCCGACTTACGTCATTTTTTACATACGAACGGTCCTTAGGTCTGGAACTCATTCGTAAGTCGAGAGTTCCCTGTATACTCAACAATAAAATCAAAGAATTTTTTTCAAAGTTGTACACAGATATTTGTCGATTTGTTTCTGATGTTAGTAACAACTGCTCTTTTTGTCAGATTGAAGGTGAAAGTATTGAACACTTGTTTGTAGAGTGTCCTCATGTTAATATTTTGGTCAGATGTACAACGTTTCCTGACAACAAAAGTTAGAAAAATGAGATATGTATACATGTATACGGTAAATATGATTTGTACTGCAAACACATTTTTAAATAATAAGCTTAAAATAATAAAAGCACATAAATGTATAAATACTAATAATTTATATACTGTGTAACACAAGAAAATAAAGGGACCAAATCCATCTTGCGCGGTTTTGTGTTTGTGTGTGTGTGTGTGTTTGTGTAGAATCACAAAAAGAAGTGCAAAATTAAGTACTTACAATAAAAACACACAACATATAGAAATAATACCACCTCTCAGAGTCCCGGCCACTACACATCTTGGGGTGTCTATGAGTGCACACCTATTTCTCCAGCTCCCCGAGCGCCTTCTATGGCTGCTCACTGCACCGCCTGGTAGGTGGTTGGGTTAAATGCAGAGACGAATTTCGTCTGTGTATGGGAAACATACGCAGATGACAAGATTAGACAATTATTATTATTATTATTAAAAATTTTATAGCAAGGTTCTACAGTATTTCTGAAAAAGTTACAAGAGGTAGTTCTGTTTCCAACCGTTAGATGGCGGCCCGGTTCTATCTAACAGCTCTTTAAGAATTACCTTGGTGGATGGAGCCCACATCCCATTTTCTGTCAAGATGGTATATTTTTGCCTTTTTTCTTAGCTAAGCTAAAAAATAACAAAATAAAAATGGGTGCAAATTGTGTCTTTGTGTCAAGCTGTGGGTAACAAAGAGCCTGATGATCTTGTTTAAAACTGACTCTGTGGTTTTCTGCTACACATCCTTACTGGTTCTCATCGGAACAAACACTTCTCTGAAAATGCTCAGCTAATGGACTGAAACTGAGTGAAAAAGCAGCCAAAATACAAAAATAAACTTTTATAAGGCCCTTAGAAAACCCTAAAACTATTGATCAAGTCCACTTCTGTGGACATGCACAATGATGAGTAGAACTTTAAAGGTCCAGAAGAACCCAGTTTTGTTTGTTTATGTTTATGTTTATTAAATTTGTTCATTTTTTTACTAAAGAAACACAATACAAGACAATCCCATTAATGATACGTACACAATGTAAAAAAAAAAAAGAAAGGTAGCAGAAAGAAGAATAAATCTTATTATATCTGCCCCTTTTTTCAAACAATCAGATTAAACAATGATAATCTTTCACCAGCAGTACAAAATGACTAACTCTTTCTAATTTTCTAATACTAATACATAACTAATAATTGATACAATACACATTATGCTAATTCATATATATTTTTTCAACAAATTCCTTTTGATCATTTTCTTAAATGTTAACAGTGACTTGGCATTTTTAACTAGAATCCTTGTCTGTCTGTCTGTTTATCATTAGCAGCAGCAAAAGCAACAAAAGTTTCTGAGTTTAAAACCACAGCATAGTTTTGTCTTGATACTTTTAACGTTTTCTGCTGAAAGGTAAAGAAGTCTTTGAACGTCACCTGTCCATCACGCTTTACTCGCATTCAGATCTTACCAGGCCATCGTCTCAGACCGTTAGGATCCTCATAATCTTCAAACAACTCCTCAAATCTCCTCCTGGGCCCTCGGCTCCTCTTCAAACTCCCCGATCATCTGGTTTCTTAACAGAGCTCAGAGATAGCAGAGATCTCTTCATGTGAAGTTGGAGGCCTCACAGATTACTTTTCTCCTGCATCTCTCCATTAAATGTTGCTTTCCATGTCTTCAGATTTTTTTTTCCTCCAGTTTTTATGGATTTTTTTTTTACATCACTTCTCCTGGCGAAGCTTTAACAAGCTGGCAGGAATAAACTGACATGTCCAAGTAAATGTGGAAAAGCGTTGATTCGGTGGCTAAATGTCCTCAGAGGACAAAACATGTTCACTTTAGGAACTGAAAAAACTAACAGTAGATGAAAAGTCATCACCTCAGTTAAAAACTGAGGCCTCGTGGGTCATTTTGACCCAAGGGCAGCAGGAGGGTTGAATAAAGAATTGACTGTTTTGTTTAATGTACCAACCAAAACAGCAAAAGAGTTCCTGTTTTTACTCCTTTAAGCCAGTAGAAGGCAGAATATCTATATCTATTTTCTTTAAATGTGTTAGATGATGCCTCCCTTTTTTGATCAAACATTATGGATCTCGAGCAGACGTGACCCTTGGATAATATCCATCAGGCCCCCAATATCCTTAGTAAAAAATAAAAATAAAAAAGATTGATTAAAAAAACAGTAGTTTATTACGATGGAGCTTTAGGGTCACGCTAAGAAAACAAATTACATTACCAATGAGAATAAAATCATAATATTATGAAAATAAGGTCGTACAACAATTAAGTAATATTATGAGAATAAAGTCGTACGTGAATAAAGTCATAACGTTATGATAATAAAGTTGTAGTATTCCGAAAATAAAGTCATAACATTACGAGAATAAAGTTGTGGTATTGCGACAATAAAGTCATGATTTACAAGAATAAAGTCAGACGACAATAAAAATCATATTAGTACGAGAATAAAGCCGTAAAATAAGGAGAATAAAGTCGTACGACAAAGTCATAATATTACAAGAAAAAAGTCATAATATTACGAGAATAAAGTCGTGGTATTACGGCAATAAAATCATAATATTACAAGAATAAAGTCATACAAAAATAAAGTTATAATATTACAAGAATAAAGTCGTATGACAATAAAGGCATAATATTACGACAATAAAGTCATAATATTACGAGAATAAAGTTGTGGTATTAATATTACAAGAATAAAGTCGCACGACAATAAAGTCATAATATTACTAGAATAAAGTCATGGTATTACAAGTATAAAGTTGTAATATTAGGAGAATAAAGTTGTAATATTACGAGAATAAAGTTGTGGTATTACGACAATAAAGTCATAATATTATGAGAATAAAGTTGTAATGTTAGGTGAATAAAGTCTTAATATTAGGAGAATAAAGTCTTTATATTAGGAGAATTAAGTCATACAACAATAACGTCATAATATTATGAAAATAAAGTTGTGGTATTATGACAAATAATTCACAATATTAAGAGAATAAAATTGTAATGTTAGGAGCATAAAGCTGTACAACAATAAAGTCATAATATTACGAGAATTAAGTCATATTACTATGAGAATAAAGTCGTAATGTTAGGAGAATAAAGTCATACAACAATAAAGTCATGATATTATGAAAATCAAGTCATGGTATTACGAGAATGAAGTCATGAGAATGAAGTCGTACAACTATAAAGTCATAATATTACAAGTATAAAGTAATGGTATTAAGACAATAAAGTTGTAATATTAGGAGAATAAAGTCTTAATATTAGGAGATTAAAGCCGTACAACAATAAAGTTATTACATTATAAAAATAAAGTTGTGGTATTATGACAATAAAGTCATAGTATTACGAGAATTAACTTTTTATGTTAGGATAATAAAGTTGTACAACACTAAATTCATAATATTACAAGAATAAAGTCGTACAACAATAAAATCATAATATTACGGTAATAAAGTCAGGGTGTTATGAGAATAAAGTCGTAATATTAGGAGAATTAAGTTGTACGACAATAAAGTTATAATATTATAAGAATAAAGTTGTGGTACTATGACAATAAAGTCATAATTTACAACAATAAGTCATACAACAATAAAGTCATAATATTAGAGAATAAAGTCATAATATTACAACAATAAAGTTGTACGACAATAAAGTTATAATATGAGAATAAAGTTGTGGTATTATGACAATAAAGTCATAATTTACAAGAATAAAATCATACAACAATAAAGTCATAATATTACAACACTAAAGTCATAATATTACAAGAATAAAGTCGTACGACAATAAAGTCATAATTTACAAGAATAATGTCATTGTATTACGAGAATAAAGTTGTAATATTAGGAGAATAATGTTGTACGACAATAAAGTCATAATATTACAAGAATAAAGTCTTATGACAATAAATTCATAATATTACAAGAATAAAGTCGTAATTTATGAGAATTAAGTTGTACGACAATAAAGTTATAATATTATGAGAATAAAGTTGTGGTATTCTGACAATAAAGTCATAATTTACAAGAATAAAATCATACAACAATAAAGTCATAAAGTCATAATATTACAAGAATAAAGTCGTACGACAATAAAGTCATAATTTACAAGAATAAAATCATACAACAATAAAGTCATAAAGTCATAATATTACAAGAATAAAATCATACAACAATAAAGTCATAATATTACAACACTAAAGTCATAATATTACAAGAATAAAGTCGTACGACAATAAAGTCATAATTTACAAGAATAATGTCATTGTATTACGAGAATAAAGTCGTAATATTAGGAGAATAATGTTGTACGACAATAAAGTCATAATATTACAAGAATAAAGTCTTATGACAATAAAGTCATAATATTACAAGAATAAAGTAATTTATGAGAATAAATTGTGGTTGTGACAATAAAGTCATAATATTACAAGAATAAAGTCGTATGACAATAAAGTCATAATATTACGAGAATAAAGTCATAATATTACGAGAATAAATTCATACGACAAAGTCATAATATTACAAGAATAAAGTCGTAATTTACGAGAATAAATTGTGGTATTATGACAATAGAGTCAAAATATTCCAAGAATAAAGTCGGATGACAATAAAGTCATAATATTATGAGAATAAATTCATCTGCCAATAAAGTCATCATATTATGAGAATAAAGTCATAATATTACGAGAATAAAGTCATACGACAAGGTCATAATATTACAAAAATAAAGTTGTAATTTATGAGAATGAAGTTGTGGTATTATGACAATAAAATCATAATATTACAAGAATAAAGTCCTAATTTACGAGAATAAAGTTGTGGTATTATGACAATAAAGTCATAATATTACAAGAATAAAGTCGCACGACAATAAAGTCATAATATTACAAGAATAAAGTCATGGTATTACGAGTATAAAGTTGTAATATTAGGAGAATAAAGTTGCACGACAAGAACATCATAATATTACGCAAATAAAGTTGTGGTATTATGACAATAATATCATTATATTACAAGAATAAAGTCGCACGACAATAAAGTCATAATATTACGAGAATAAAGTCATGGTATTACAAGTATAAAGTGTAATATTAGGAGAATATTTCAAAAAGGCGTTCAATACAAGATCAACTGGACTTTATTTGTTGAAAAAGACATTTCGACCCCTATCCAGGGGGCTAACTAGGGGTCGAAATGTCTTTTTCAACAAATAAAGTCCAGTTGATCTTGTATTGAACGCCTTTTTGAATTTATCATGTCCTGGACGACTGAGAATCTTCACCAGCATTAGGAGAATAAAGTCATACGACAATAAAGTCATACTATTCCGAGAATAAGGTAGTAGTATTACGAACATCAAATCATAATACAACTAGAATAAAGTTGTAGTATTATGACAATAAAGTACTGTAGAAACAATTTTTTAAAAATCACAATTTTATGAGAATAAACTCAAAATATTATGTTTATGTTTATTAAATTTGTTCTTTTTTTTTTACAAAGGAAACAATACAAGACAATCCCATAAATGATAATGTACAAAATATAAAAAAATGAAAGGTAGCAGAAAGAAGAATAAATCTTATTATATCTGCCCCTTTTTTCAACAATCAGATTAAACAATAATAATCTTCAACCAACAGTACAAAATGACTAACTCTTTCTAATTTTCTAACTAATACAATACACATTACGCTATTTCATATATATTTTTTTAACACATTCGTTTTGATCATTTTCTTAAATGTAAACATTGACTTGGCATTTTTAACTACATTCTCCAAGCCATTCCATAATCTAATTCCCTGGATTGAGGTAGAACGTCCCTTCAAACTAGTTCTGAATTGTGGTTTTACAAACATCTCTGTCCCCTTAAGATTATAACAACTTTGTCTTTTAACAAAATGCATTTGGATATTTAAAGGTAATGCATTATTTTGAGCCCTATACATAACTGATAAAATATTATAGTCTACCAAATCATGGAACTTCAATAACTTCAGTTGATAAAATAATGTACTTGATGGATGACGGTAATGTTTTCTAGTGATAATTCTTACAGCTCTTTTCTGTAATACAAAAATAGGCTTTGTGATTGTTTTACACGCTTTCCCCCAAACATCAATACAATAGATTAAGTGTGGAATATATAATATTAATCAAAAATATCACCAGAATAAAGTCATAATATTATCAGAACTCCAACATGAAAAAGCAGTCTTACAACTGCAGTAAATCGATGAACGTTGACGTCAGCAGTACAAAAGCAGGGGGCCCAGTGCACTGTTGCATATGGATTCTTATGATAAACTGAAGCCGTATGGCATTGCAATTAATGTATGCAAAGATGGATTTAGTCGTGACCCAGGACCATTTGGAAACAAAATGTTGCCCACCTCTGATCTAGAG
>JBBPBX010005220.1:0-27969 GCA_038048925.1 Garcialebias charrua | reverse complement strand
GTAGTTTACAGTGTTTCTGCGGTTTCAGGAGAAGCTGGATAGAACCAAAACAAGGACCGAAGGTGACAAAATGTCTGAAACTGTTGGGGGACTTTATGTAAAGGTCATGGATGTTATCACTTACTAAAGTTAAATTAATGAAGAACCATGTGTGTGAGGTCAAGAGTCTCTGTCTACTCAGAGAGGAGTCTGATAACTGATAACTTCTGACGCCTTCAACAACTGTGAGCTGTGAAGCAGAGGTTGTGTTGACCTCACCTCTGTCTGATAACGCAGTGGTGTAGTCTACGTGATACTCGGGTATACGGAGCATACCCACTAGAAAAAGCTTAAGAATTTCAGTATAACCACTTAAAAGTGCCCAATGATACATGACATCATTAGGCATGCATCACTGATATGTTAAACAACAGTTAAACACTTCTGTGACAATCTATCTGTATGCAGTGCTTTGCTTTGATACTGTTTTATAAATTTTATAACATGGTTTTAATACAAAGCCAACTATTGTACAAAGTTTGTTGTTCATTTATTCTAATATAAACGTCCGATACATTTGGAAATGTTCACTATAAAATCTAAATAAATTGATTATTACATTGTACTAACCTGTGCACTTTGGTTTTTTAGTACAGTATACCCACTACAAAAATGTAGACTACACCACTGTGATAACGGGTACGGTATTTAAGCTTTTCCTAACTCTTTGTCTGTGGGCAGACCTGGTGAACGGAGCTTCGATGTACCACCGTTGTAAGCCTGTTTTAAATGCTGCCTGCACCCATTGCAAGAGGTAAACCTGGGTTGAAAAGCTTTTCTCGCATTCTCTGTGTGGCTTATTTAATTAACAAGTTGATGATAGGATAATTAAATTATCCAATAGAAACATCCGATGAGCTGAGGTGAAACGATCGATTCGGAGATTCTTTTCTGGAATATTTTTAACAACTGGTGAAGAAAACAAAATTGACTGCTATTTCTTAGACATGCAGAAACAGACAAATTAATTGTACCCTTTCATTGAAGAAAGAAAAACACAAAAGACGCTGAATTAATACGAACCCCTGAACAGAACAGAACCAAACCTCCTCCATGTTCCATTGCTTTATTCATTGACTGACCAGTCTTACCCAACAAGGGCTGATGACATCATCATCATCATCATCATCAGTTATACCTTTAGGTTGGAACATTTCTGAAACAGAACCATCTTGGTATGGGTGAGACGATATCTAACAAGGTTGTGTTACATGTCAGACACAAAGAGACCTCAGGGTAGACCCAGATTTTATATCCCCTCCGACCCGGGAACATTGGAACTCTCTGGCCTGGGATGTCTGGGTTTCTCTCCTGGTCATGTTGTCTCTGGGACTCGGCCACAGATGATGAGCTTATCAGCATAAATGGAGCATCTCATGCAGTAGAAAGCTTGGGACTCCTCACTCCTGTTTCGAGCTAAGAACAGGGCTTCATTTGAGCTGGATCCTGCTGGAACAGGATCCGGGAACTCTCTTATTTTGTTTTGATAGAGTTCGTTCCGGCAACTGTTTGGATCCAGTAACTCTCAGGCTTACTTTAAAAAAAAAAAAGTTATGAAGAAATATGACTGTCTTGAACAAATAAAACTTATATTAGATATGTAAACTGAAAATAATTATATAAACACTCATTTTAAACACAACAGCCACTTACGAGCTTCTTAATATCACATATGAGAGCTGCCGGCTACTTTCAAGTACCGGGTAAGCATTTACATCTCTACCCCTAAAAAAATCTCTGTCTATAAAAGTGGTGGGGTGAGTGCCTGGAGGTTTCACACGTGGAGCTGGACAGTGAATTCAGCCCCCCACCCCAAGACAGCCTGCCCTCGAATTGGTTTACAAATTAAGCCCTGTCTAAGCTCCTACAAGCCCACTTGTTTTGTTTTTGACTTTTTTGTGGGGGACTTGCCACACCTTGAATGATGGAGAACCATCAAATCAACGTTTTCCCCCAACTACTACTGGTTTCGAACCAAATACATGTAACGGTTTTGATGCCGACTGATAAATTATTTAAATCAGACATTCAATGTCTCCAGAGGATAAACCTGCTACTTTCTCAAATTAAAACCACATTCCTACTTGAATGTAAACCACTGCTTAATCTAATACTTAACAACCAAACAAATGTTAATTAAACTGCAGTAATGCTAATAAACTCCTTTAAACCTGTCTTGCATTCCCAGCAGAACTCTGTAGAGCCTTCTGCATGTCTTTATCCTTTCATTTTCTGTTGCTTCAGTCTGAATTAAACATATTCAGAGGGTCACTCTGGTTCACTCAGGATCTTCCGTCTCTGACATGTTTAGCCTGATTGCACAGCTGAGGACTCCCTGAAGGATTCATGACAGAAACAATAAGAAGCTTTAATCCTTTAGGGTTATTCGTCTGCTGTTTCAGGAATGTAAATGAATAAATAAAAGAGAGATACTGTATTGCTTTTCTTAACAAAATGTTGCAGATTTTTTGATTAATTTTTGTTTGTAGATTTTTATATCATTTAATTTTTATTTTTTTTAAATACAATTGAATCATCATTAAAACCAGCAAACAAGTGCATTCCTTTGTGTTAATAATAATTGAAGCATCTTATCTGTGCTAATCTGCGATGGATTACATGTTGGAAATAACCGGGGAGACGTAAGTTGCCTTGATGCGCGGCGGATTTTTCACATCTAGACTGCACAATGGTTTGGTATCTGGGTGTCCAATTACTTTTTTTAAAGTGAAAACGTCAGTTGATCCAAAATGCTGCTGCCAAAGTCTTGATTGGAGTAAATGGGAGAAATAATATCTCTCCAGTTTTAGCTTCTCTCCACTGGCTCCCTGTCAAGCCCAGAATTTAATTCAATATCTTATTTCTAATCTACAAAGCCCTCAACAACCTAGCTCCATCTTATATTCAAGATCTTATTGTTCCATATTTTCCAAAAGAGCACTTCACTCTCAGACTGCAGACTTACTTGTGGTTCCTAGAGTTTCCAAAAGCAGCATGGTAGGAAGATCTTTCAGTTATCAGGCTCCTCTCTTGTGGAACCAACTTCCAGTTTCTGTCCGTGAGGCTGACACATTTTCCAGTTTTATGACTGGGCTTAAGACTTTCCTGTTTGATAAATCCTATAATTTGTGTTGGCTTGTTATGCTGCTATAGGCTTAGACTACTGGAGGACAAACTGACCTCATTTCATGAAATTAATTGTTACAACTGAATAGTTTTCATTTGATACTATTTCTATCTTAACATGTGATTCTTGACCTGCCATTTTGTATCTGTTCCTCCTTCCTGTTCCTCTCATTCATTCATTCATTCAACCTTTATTTATACAGGCTAGCCTCGTTGAGTCACGGGGATTCATTTACAAGAGGGACCTGTCTCACTCACACCAAACAACCATCCACTCTCACACTCACACCTAGGGTCAATTTAGAGTCACCAATCAGCCTAACAAGCATGTTTTTTGGTCTGTGGGAGGAAACCGGAGTACCCGGAGGAAACCCACGCATGCACGGGGAGAACATGCAAACTCCACCCAGAAAGGCCCCGGACCGGGATTTGAACCGGCAACCTTCTCGCTGACAGGCAGCAGCTCTACCAGTTGTGCCACCGTGCTGCCCAGCACTCTCAAACCCAGCCGGGTGAAGCAGATGGCCTCTTGTCCTGAGCCTGCATCTTCTAAAGGTTTCTTCCTCGTGAGGGAGTTCCCTTATCAGTCATGTCACTCGGTGCAACATAAATGCTAAATTGCGCTCCGCGCGATTACCTGAAGGAATACAATCACGCCTTTACAGCAGGGGCGTCAGCGTCGCGCCAGAGACCCCGCCCTCTGGGTACTTAAGCAGCTGACGCCCATCCATCATTCTCTTATTGCCCTTCACCTCGCTTAAATCTGAACTCTCTCTCTCTTCGCGGGACTTCTCTGTTGCTTCATCGCTCGACCAGAGGTGAGCTTGCTCCTTACACAGGGCGTACAGAGAATTATTCCTGCGTACTGCTGGGCTAGCGAAAGCTAGTCCGGCACATTTTTCCTTAACCCCCAAGTTTTTTCTTCTCCTCTTTCCGCAGACTGCTTCGCTCGACGGCGCTAACTGCGTCACACCGCTACCTCTGCTAATTTGTAGCAGGCTAGCCAGTGAAAGCGACGCGATGGAGGAGACGTCTCAAATAAAAAGAAAAAAGATTTTGGAAGGACTCCCTCGTCTTATCTCGGACATGCCTCCGGAGAAAGGAAAGCGAAAGACAAGACTTCCGAAAAAGACCAGCAGGACGGCGAGCCCAACCTCGCATGCCTACCCCAGCGGATGCGGTTTTTCCCTCTCAGCGATGGACAACCGTGAGGCCTGTCCCGTCTGCTTGGGGATGCTGTACGCGAAGATGGTGCTGGACGCGCCCGACTCTTGCCCAGACTGCAGCCAGATGCTGGAGGCGGTGAGGAGGCACTGGGCGGACTTTGTCACCAAGGCCATGGGGGCTGGTGCGGCGCCAGCAGACCCGGACACTACTGAGCCTCTCACTCCCACGCCGGAGCTCGAGAGCATGGCTCTGGATGACAGCACCCGAGTCGAATGGGGGTGACAGCCCAGATGTGCTGGCTCCCATGGTGGACTTAACAGTCGACTTCGACACTCGAGGCATGATGAACGAGGACGAGATCTCAATTTCAGCCTCAGGTGAATTTTCTGCGGATGACGCCGACTTCGAATAAGCAATCAATCAATCAATCACCTTTATTTAACCAGGTAGAGCCCATTGAGATTGAGATCTCTTTTACAAGGGTGACCTGGTCAAGTGGTCAGCAGCACACGTCACATTGGCAATAGGCATTTGCACTTATCAAAAAGAAAATAAAGAAAACTACAATCACAGTAAACAGATGTTGACAGTTCAAAACCAACAGGATATGACAGATTTCTATATACATTATATACAAAACAAGCAGACAGACCTCGGTTGGGTAAATAAAGTTAAAAAATCAACAATGACATGTATATTGGATAAGTAATGGTTAGAAACATCTGCAATGGTCAAGTTTCTTGATGACATTTTCTACTACGGTTGACATAAAGGATCCAGGAGAGATGAATGTTGATAGTTTCAGATCTTTCTGTAAGTTGTTCCAGGCTGAGGGGACGGCGAAGCTGAATGCTCTTTTTCCTAGTTCAGTTCTGACAGGAGGAACTGACAGGAGGACTAAATCGTTAGAGCGCAGGGAGTAATGACTGTGTGATGTTTGTATTAAGGAGGTGAGGTATGACGGGACTAGGTTTAGGAGGGTCTTGTAGATGAAGGATATCCAGTGAGTGTATCTGCGAGTGCTGAGAGATGACCAGCCAGATTTTACGTAAAGCTCACAGTGATGAGTGCGATAACTGGAGTCAGTAATGAACCGAAGGGCACCGTGGTAAATGGAGTCTAAGGACTGTAGGTATTTTGATGCAGCACTCATGTACAGCACGTCACCATAATCTAGTATTGGCATGAATGTTGCAGCTACTAATGTTCTCCTGGCTTTGCATGAGAAGCAGGATTTGTTTCTGAAGAAGAAACCTAGCTTCAGTTTGAGTTTAGTGGCCATTTTGGAGATGTGGGTTTTAAAAGACAGTTCAGTGTCAATGTTGAAACCTAGATATTTGTAGGTGGAGACCATTTCTATTTGTTTTCCCTCTTGGGTTCCAATTTGAGGTGGGTTCTCTGGTGAGGAACAGGGAGAAGACCTCTCCCGCACCCCGGTGCCTGTGCTCCCGGAGACTGACTTTTCCATCCCTGCTCTGTTCGACTTGTGTCACAGAGCAGCGGACACACTGCAGATCCCATGGCCGGAGCCTCCACCTCGTCAACAAGTCACGAGGTTGGCAAGAAATTATTTTTATTCAAAGCAGCAGGCCGCCACAAGGCAAAGGATGCCCGTCTTTCCAGACTTCATCACAGAGCTGACTCGCACCTGGTCTCAGCCCAGAGCTCCCATGCTGCTGCCGCTCTCGCAGTTTCTCGATGTGGATGGGATGGATGAAGTGGGAATAGCCAATGTGCCTCAAATTGAGGACACGGTGGCGTCTCATCTGGCTCCCAAGTCATCCGGGACAAAACCAACTCTCCCCAGTAAAGCCTGTCGAGCATCGGCTTCTCTGCTCGAGAAATGCTACAGAGCTCAGGGCCTCGCGGCGTGCACAATGAACAAGTCCGCCATGATGCAAGCGTACCTGGCTGAAAAACTGCAGGAGCTCTAGGTAACGACAGACAAGCAAGCTGCCACTGACGTGCTGGATGAAGCCCGCAGGGCAACAGACTTTGTGCTCCGCATGATGGGAACAGCAGCTTTTGCACAAGGCAGAGGCATGGCTGAGGCGGTCATCGCAATACGCCATGTGTGGATGACCTTAACTGACCTCCCGGAGGGACAAAAAATTCATTTTCTTCACCATTCGATAGAACCGACGGGATTATTTGGAAAAGCTCTGGATCGAATTCAGACCAGGCTGGACCAGAGGCGCAAACAGGCTGAAGCTCTCCGGGTGGGCATCCCCAGGAGAGCCTTCCCCCCACCCCCAGGGAGTCAGCTGGGAGCAGAGCCCCGCAGCCTCGACACCACTCAGCCACACGTGCCCCACCGCAAAAGCGGCCGGCATACGAGGCCGAGCACCGGCAGAGACCACCGCCGGGCCCACCCCAAAACAAACACGCCTGGAGTTAACGGTCCGACACAGAGCCTCTTTGGCGAATCGGAACACCAGACAGAAGCGTGCCTGATGAACCAGGCCCGCTTCTTGACTTTACACGATCACCCGCCCACGTGGTACGAGAAATGATCTTTTCACGTCCAGACTTTGTTTGTAACACGGTACAAAAAGCTGGTGACTTTGCATTAGACACAAATCATGTTCTTTCTGCTGTGAGTGACACAAAGTCAAATATGTCGTTACACATAAGCACGAATAAAGCTAAAAAAACAGACCCTCTCTGTTTTCTTGACTCACAAAAAACAACAACAACAACAAACACAGTAACATCAGCAGCATGGTCCCCTCTGTTCTTCCAGCCGATATAAAGGGTGGGGGGGCCATCATCCCCCCTTCCCTCACGGCTCACGGGATGTTAGCCTAATCGATAAACCCCAGCAGGGTGCCTCGGTTCTGTCTGCAACAGACAGGCCCAGAGGCGCCTGCAAGCAGGCCCGTCACTCTTCACAGAGACAGGTGAGGGGGGTCACATGCTCCAGCCCCCGCTCTGTTGTAAACCACAGCGCCGGCAATACACAAATCAAACAAACCCGTGACACGTCCGCGCTCCAGGGGTACGCGCAGACAGAATCTGATGATCCACCTTCCTGGCCACCTATTCATCGGATGCCAGTAAGGGACGGGGGGGGAGGGGGCACGGCAGAAGCCCGCAGGCCAACACCAGTATCACACGTTCACAAAGGCAGTTGTGATGAAACTGCAGCATGTGTAAACACTCAGTGCAGAACAGAAATGGCACCAGGGCTAAATCAGACTCCTTTTCCCTTTAATAGAAGAGGACTGAACTCTCTGTCACCAACCAATCTAAAGTCTGCTCAACACAAAGGACCATCTCCACATTCTCATGCTGAAGCTGTCCCCTTATCTTCAATGGGCGACACGCCATGCTCAAACAGTGATCCTGAAGCGTGTGACCACGCTCACTGTGCTGACTCAGTTCTGTTCTTAAACGACACCCCCCCCACCGGGTGAGACACAGCCCCCCGGAGGTTCGTCAGGCTCCAGGGCTCTGTTGAGACCGGAGACCAGTAAACCAGACCCAACCAGGAAACGGGCTGGAGTCAGGAGATCTGCTCGTTTACAAAACTTGCAACCCCTCTGATCCATGACCCCCAACAAAAAGAGGAAAAACAGACATTCTGTTCAGCTTTTGTCTAATAATGACAGCAGATTGCCTCTGCCTCCAAACACTCTCGATCAGAGTAGTATGGCGGTACATCTGCAGGAAGGCCCTCTCCCTAACGTGGTTGGCCTTCAAGGGACCACAGAAATTAGGGCCCTTGAGGGAGAGCTGGTTCCACCACCTGCTCCTCTCCAGGGATCCTCCACGTCCAGTGATGGGAATAACGGAGTTACAAATAAACGGCATTACAAACGGAGTTATTTTTTTCATTAACGGGTAATCTAAGTAGTTACTAAGTCTATCGTTACAACGCCGTTACTTCCACTAAATGGGGGTGCGGTACTTTCTCTTCCGCGCGCTGGCTGTTTGTTTACTTTTTTCCTTGGTGAGGGAGAGGAGGGAGCAGAGGGGAGGAGAGGAGGGAGGGGAGGAGGTAGCAGAGCAGAGAGGAGAGAGGGGCGAAACAATAAGGATGATGCTGATTGGCTAAGGTAGAGTGTCAGGTAGAGGTCAGCCAATCAGAGGTTTTGTTGTTCAGCTCACACACGCTGCTNCTCTCTGTCACCAACCAATCTAAAGTCTGCTCAACACAAAGGACCATCTCCACATTCTCATGCTGAAGCTGTCCCCTTATCTTCAATGGGCGACACGCCATGCTCAAACAGTGATCCTGCAGCGTGTGACCGCTCACTGTGCTGACTCAGTTCTGCTCTTAAACGACACCCCCCCCACCGGGTGAGACACAGCCCCCCGGAGGTTTGTCAGGCTCCAGGGCTCTGTTGAGACCGGAGACCAGTAAACCAGACCCAACCAGGAAACGGGCTGGAGTCAGGAGATCTGCTCGTTTACAAAACTTGCAACCCCTCAGATCCATGACCCCAACAAAAAGAGGAAAAACAGACATTCTGTTCAGCTTTTGTCTAGTAATGACAACAGATTGCCTCTTCCTCCAAGCACTCTCTATCAGAGTAGTATGGCGGTACATCTGCAGGAAGGCCCTCTCCCTAACGTGGTTGGCCTTCAAGGGACCACAGAAATTAGGGCCCTTGAGGGAGAGCTGGTTCCACCACCTGCTCCTCTCCAGGGATCCTCCACGTCACAAGAAGGAACAGTTTCGCCACTTAGGCTGAGAACTGTGACAAATTTCAGCTTGGTGGCGGAGAGGAACAAGCTGGTGGCCTCAGGCCTACCCGAGAATGTGGTAAATACCATTCAAAACGCATGAGGTGTGTCAACACAGTCTGTCTATGCCCGGAAATGGCGTATTTTTGAAGCTTGATGCACAAAAAGAATATTATTTCTTATTCATGTGACTTGGCCCAGCTCCTCACCTTTCTTCAGGACCTGTTGGAGAAAGGTCGCTCTTTCTCAACGATTAAGGTGATCTTATTAGCATTTTCAGCTTGTCACGAGGGCTGGGGGAGCAGGACGCCTGGCGCGCACCCGCTCATAATAAGATTTATGAAGGGCGTGCTGAGTAAGAGACCCCCCAGCAGGATCTTGACCCCTGGATAGGATCTTAGTATGGTCTTGGGAGCTCTCTGTGACCCTCCATTCGAACCACTGAGCGAGATTAAGATAGATTTATTATCTTATAAGACCGCTCTTCTCCTGGCTCTTTGCTCGGCGAAACGTGTGGGTGACCTCCATGCTTTGTCCGTACATCCAATATGTACCAGGTTTGCCCCTGACGGGTCAAAGGTAACCCTAAGGCCTAATCCTGCATTTATCCCCAAGGTTTTGACTTTAAACCCCAGAAGTCTGGACTTTGATCTCTCCTCTTTTCCACCTACTCCTGTCCTCACTCAGGAACAGGAAAGACTGAAGGCTCTCTGCCCCGTGAGAGCTTTAAGCACTTACATGCAGAGAACAGCCGAATGGAGAAAAACAAATCAACTGTTTGTGTGCTTTACTGCACCAGCTACAGGGAAGGCCCTATCGAAGCAGCACCTCTCACATTGGGTGACTGAGGCCATAAAAAGGGCGTACAGTAGCAAAGGTAAACAGGTGCCCTCTGGAGTGCGCGCTCACTCGACTCAGGGCTTGGCCACCTCGTGGTCATTGTTCAAGGGTGTACCAGTTGCAGACATCTGTGCTGCTGCGAACTGGAGCTCAACAAACACTTTTGCAAAGCATTACAGTTTGGATGTTACTGCGTGTGATGTCACTCAGGCTGTCCTTTCTAACACACAGTAGAAAGCAGCCTTGAGATGCCTGCTGAATAAAGGCAGACGTTCACACTAGCATGCATTTTACTGAGCATTTCAAGGGCGTGATTGAATTATGTTCCCATAGCATTTATGTTGCACCGAGTGACATGACTGATAAGGGAACTGAAAGTTATGCACCATAACTCATGTTCCCTGAAGCAGTGGCGTAACTTCACGCAGGACTCGTGGGGACATGTCCACACCAATGCTGACCTCTAGTGGAAAAGTCCCCACCAATATTTCACATATTTTACTTTCTGTGCTGTGTATATCTGATTATTAAAACCCCATTCATGCCGCTAGTCAGAAAGAAAAGAAAATAAGTTCTCTCCGCTGCACACAGCGCACAAACCCCGACCAAAAAAAAAATACCAGCCGCTCAGAAAATCTTCTGTGTTCTGCCTCTGTTCTCCTCATCGCCCCACCCCCGCCTCTCCCCATAATAAAACACCTGTCCCTCCCTCCAAAAAGCTCCCGCTACTGCTACTAGCACCGTGATTGGATTTATCATTCACTTCAGATGTGATGGACAGGAGGAAAGATACCGGTGTTGCCAGATTGGGCGGTTTTCAGTCTGACTTTTGCGGGTAGAAATTGCTTTGGGCGGGTGGGGATAATTGGGGAGGATTTGGAGTCATTTCTGCGGTTTATTTTATTTATTTTTTGTTAACCTATTAA
The DNA here is from genome assembly GCA_038048925.1 of Garcialebias charrua. Classification (NCBI taxonomy): domain Eukaryota; kingdom Metazoa; phylum Chordata; class Actinopteri; order Cyprinodontiformes; family Rivulidae; genus Garcialebias; species Garcialebias charrua. The sequence continues at coordinate 17,182 of JBBPBX010005220.1, read as the reverse complement.
AACATATTTCAACCAATCAGTCAACAAAGCTCGCCTGAATCACTGATTGACGTCCTGCTGCCGCTGCGCTCTGGACACTTGTCACTCACAGCGCGCATGCAACAGAGTATAATCTCAAAGCGAGATAATACCTGCCCCCTCGTTTCCTCTATGTGACTATTTGTTTTTAGTTTGATTGAGGAGTTTGTCAAAGCCCAATTTTGATGTGCGTGTGTGTGTCATTCTGTATAAATGCAGAAGTAGGGCCTAATATTTAATAAATGTTTCTATTCTTTGCTAACAAAAAATTATTATATATTATTATATATACAGTATTATTAAATATAACAACATATTGACTGAGCGAGTTTTGGGCAGTTAACAGATTTTTGGGTTGGAAAACCTGGACTCTATCTGGCAACGAGCAACGCACCGGTGTTGACAAATTTTACCGGTAGCTAGCGGTTTTAAGGTCAGTTAGCTACGTCGTGTTTTGCTTTAATTTGCAAAGTTCAAGGACTCAGGGTTGGTAAAAAATGCCACCAAAAAAAACTACCTGACATCCGGAGCTTTTTCACCAAACATCAGCAATGTGTACGTTTATTGGGTGAAGTGAATTTAAATGAGTAATAAAACATGACAGTAGCAGCATTTAATGCAGGCTGTTCTTCTTGCTACTAGGCAACAAATACAATTCAGATTGTTTCCTCAGTGGAAGATGCCACGGGTTTACAGGTAAAAATGCAAACAGTGTTGCAAAAAATATTCTCAATGAGATGTGTGACATAAAGTACATTTTAAGGTTCTATTTTGTCACTCAGCAGGCCACAAGTCAACCAATTCAGGGACAGCTGTGGACTCAGACTTTCAGGTGAGACAGAGTTCACGTTGTAAAAGTGCAAATAATAAATCAGATGCAAAGTCAGGCTCACAGGTGAAACACATTAACAAAAACGAGCTGGCATTTTGTCAGAAAATAGTGGAAATTACTAAAAATTCTATGTTCTCAAGGAAATTCATTCATCAGTAGAGAACATCTAAAAGTCTGTGGATGAAAGCCAGGAGGAAGGGAGAGTCTGCAGTCTTGAAGCAAAAGCTGGAGATTATTTTTTTGATACATTCATGAAACCAAATCAGCCAAATTCCAAAGTCATTGGGACTCAAAAACTTTCAAATAGAACGTTGCATTTTCAGGACAGGTGGTATAATCAGCATCCATGGCTTCACTACGATGATATAGCAAAGGGCATTCTTTGCTTTTATTGTGTTAAAACATACACAATTGAAAAAAGTACTTTGTCCAAAAAAGCAGATGACGCATTTTCAATTAAGGGGTTTACAAACTGGAAGAATGCTACCACAAGATTTAAGCACCATGAGCTTAGTCAAAGCCACCTACATGCAGTTATGGTGTATGCACAAAAAGGGAAAGAAGTCTATGTTCTGCTGTCCAGTGCTGTTGCAAAACAGCAAAAAGAGGCACAATACTGCTTGCAAAATGTAGTGGGGTCCGTTATGTACTTGGCCAGGCAGGGACTCGCAATAAGAGGACATGATAACAAAGTCTGCAATTTGATTCAATAAAAATTTAAATCTATGGGTGATGCATGTCTCTCTCACTGGCTTTCACAGTACAGTATCATGACTACACATCCTCAAAGGTGCAAAAGGAGATTTTGCAGTTACTGGGCAATACCATTGTGAGAGGATTTTCTGCATCGATACAATCTTTACCCGTTTTACAGTATTCTCTCATCATTGATGAAACAAGACATTTTTCAGGTACAGAACAAGAATCAATCTGGCTTCTGTTTGTAGATCATGACTTAGTACCTCAGGAGGTTTTTGTTGGGATGTGCAGAGCTATATGCAGCCTCTGGCATCGTTTGTTAGAGCTGAGTTCTATCACATGCTTGATACTGTTGATATGCAATTTCAGGAGAGGTTCACTCAAGCTGATTTAAATGTGTTGGAGAAACTGGAGGCTGTTTTACTTTCTGGATATGTTGATGAAACTGTGGACCAGTATCCAGAATTAAGTAGTCACAATCTGAAGGTTCAGTTGAACATGTTCCATTCTAAGTATGCATGCAAGTCCAGTGATGAAGTGGTCACATTACTCAGAGAGATGACTACAGAAGTCAGTGTGTTGTTTGATCAAGTGGAAACGCTTGTTAGATTGCTTTTGGTGAATCCAGTGTCTTCAGCTGAGGCAGAGAGAAGTTTTAGTGCTCTCAAGAGGCTAAAGACATGGGCCATGTCTACGGAGATGGAGGGCTGCTGCTGCACATCAGCTTTCTGTCCTCTTCTTCAAAAATTTCTTCGAGTGCTGTCTTTTTTTGCTTCTTTACGGGAGGTGTCTGAAATTGACATAACGACAACTTGTAATTCACAAGTTTCAATTAATCATCTTTCATTACAAAAAACAAAACTTACATAGTTATCATCTTCATCCTCTTCTGCCTCACTCTGTGTCTCTCCCTACAAAGAATGGAAACAGAAACAGAACTGAACTTGTTAAACTGACAACTTACAATTTGATATTTATCATTTATATATTTTCTTACCAAAATTCACGTGCTTCCACTGTTGTAAAAGGGTGCAAAACTTTCACCACAAATCTGGTCACAGATTGATGACATTCTTTTATTCGTGCCTCGGACTTTATTTCTCCCAGCTTCCATGAAAGGAGAAGCTAACGGTGGTGTGCTAGCACCACTGCCAGCCAGACTCCGGCAATCCTCGTCAACTAAATGTTAATAAAGGAGAGGGAGATTATTTATAAAATACAGTGGAAGCAGTATAGCTAAAAGGTAACAAGTGAAAGAAACTGGCTGAGTTTAACGTTACCTGCTGCAACATTTACAACGGAGGTGGACGCTTTATCTCCACTTCCTTCTCCACCAAGCAGCGTGTTAAAAATGGTACATTTCTTCAAACTAACCGCATGCTGAGTGGCCAAATGCTTCTGCATCTTCGAAGTATTTCCTCCCTTTATTATGGACGCGTTGCATGTGTTAAGTAGCCCTGGTCTCGTCTTTTTTTTGTGAAGTGAAGCCAAACGCTTGAGCACTTCCTCCGCGACGCCATTTTGAACACCAACACGGCGCATGTCTGTGATGTCAGCGCTTAAATACGTCACCACCATGAGTCAGCAGAACAGATAAACTGAATCTAAAGAACTATGATAGCTCTCTTTCCCCATGAGCCGTCCCCACCAACTTTCAACACAAAGTTACGCCCTTGCCCTGAAGGAAGGGAACGAGGTGCAACATACCTGGCCCTTTCAATGCTGAAAGCTCGGTGAAGTGCATTTTGCAGAATGATGGATGGGCGTCAGCCGCTTAAGTACCCAGAGGGCGTGGCCTCTGGCGCGACGCTGACGCCCCTGCCGTAAAGGCGTGATTGTATTCCTTCATGTACTCGCGTGGAGCGCAATTTCGCATAGTATTTATGTTGCACCTCATTCCCTTCCTTCAGGGAACATGAGTTATGGTGCATAACTTTCAGTTTTTCCTTTCCACTGTTGTCTTCATGTTTGCTCAAGATGATAGTTCTGTGATGAAGTTAAACTCAAAGCAGTCTGCTCCTCAGATAAATAATGTTAAATTATTATTAAATATATGAATGATTCTGTTCAGTGCCCTGAGATGACTTCTGTTGTGACTTGGCGCTATATAAATAAACTGAATTGAAAAATAAGCAAAGGGCCAATTTTATTTTTGGTGTGTGACTGCATCTAAGCATAAAAAAAGGTTCCTTTCAAAAATGGGATTGCCACTTAAAAATCCAAAATGGCCATCACCATCATTTGAGGAAATGTTGCTTTCTATTTTTTATATTGCTTAAAAGTTACCGGTAGTATCCTCTGTGACTGAAGACTACCGGTACCTGTAACTTATGGTGGCCACCACTGGCCACCCCCCAGCTCCACCATTGTGCCTGGTAGTGAATACAATTGTTCCCTTTGCTCACATTTGTCACTCTGTGCTGCCAGGACAAGAAAAATAAAACCTCTCTCTCTTCTTCTACATGGTATAACTCCATCCATCCATCCATCCATTTTCTTCCGCTTATCCGGGGTCGGGTCGCGGGGGTAGCAGCCTAAGTAGGGAGGCCCAGACTTCCCTCTCCCCAGCCACTTGGAGCAGCTCCTCTGGGGGAATCCCAAGGCGTTCCCAGGCCAGCCGAGAAACATAGTCCCTCCAGCGTATCCTGGGTCTTCCTCTGGGTCTCCTCCCGGTGGGACATGCCCGGAACACCTCACCAGGGAGGCGTCCAGGAGGCATCCTAACCAGATGCCCGAGCCACCTCAACTGGCTCCTCTCGATATATATATATATATATAACTCCTACCCACTTAAATATCTTGCACTAAAAACATTGTTTACTTGCATTCCCTGTTCAACTCCAGTCCAGAAAAACACCCATCTTGAAAACCAAAAAAACATTCACCGTTCAAATCCTTCCGTGGCAGGGGACACCAGCATACCACTTTTTAAAGCTAGTTTTCAATCCCATACATTTCAGCAGTAAATATAAAAAGTTCACCTCAGTTACCAGCCATCATGAGTTACTTGACAAATGTAACTACAGAGCATTTGTAAACCAAGTGCAGCTGAAATTTAAAACTGCATAACTATCAAGTCATCTGGTAAGCTGTTTGTGAACTTATAGTAACATTCTTCTTAAATTCTATGATGTACACCATACCTGACCATACCCACCTGACCTGCAGCCAGTCAGTTACTGCAGAGTGGAAACATTGGATCAATTCTTCATTAAATCATGCTCAATTTTTGAAGAAATGCACATTATCTTCTGCCTCACATGCCAAAGTTTTAAACCAAAAGCTGCAATGTAAGCATTAGGATTATTTTGGGGGCTGTCTCCTCACTAAGATCAGACCCTTTTTAGCTCAATAAAATCAGTAAAAATGTCAGTAAAAATGACAGTTTTATAGCTATCTATGTGTTTACTAAGATTAGCTGTGGCAGCCATCTTGATACGGGCTGACTCTAAAAGTTATTTATTTATAGATGCACATCTAGTGATTACTTTCAATGTCTGACCACTGGGTCATAAGCTATTTTGCTAACACAGAGAAAACAAACACTCACAGACATCGTATAGTACATCATCACCTGTTCTTCATGGCAGCTATTGACAAAAACCAGTATATGCTGGATGTAAAATACTGAAATTTTCCCTGTCTCCATCAACTACAGTGTTAAAATCTGAATTAGACATAAGAAATACAGAAAAAGGACATTTTTTTGCAACCTAGTATGTTTATGGTTCGATCCTAGTTTTTTTTATTGAAGTAAGAACATAGACACCTCTTACACCGCTGAGGGAATGGAGTACAGATGAGTAAGTGGAAGTTTTAGGGCAGGAGAAAGTCAGAATGATGTGTATAGAAAGAGAGTGGCAGGAGAGAAGAATCTTCAGTGTGTTTCAGCCCTCTGCCTCATTTAAATGGTAAATGGAGCTTATTTATATAGCGCTTTCCAGCCCCCTGTGAGGAGCCAAAAAGCACTTTACAATACCAACCATCCACCCATTCATTCAGACATTCATACACCGGTAGTGGTAGCCTGCCTTGCAAGGCGCCATCCAGACCTACTGGGAGCAATTTGGGGTTGTGTCTTGCCCAGGGACACAACGACACATGGTGGGCAGATGCGGGATTCGAACCTCCAACCTTCCGATCGGGGGTCGACTGCCATTACCACTGTGCCACGGCCGCCCCTGTCAGCTGATTGTTTAATCACACTTCCACTGCGGTGAAGAGAATAAATGACGTCCAAAGAGTCTCATTTACAGCCACTGTCAAATGACTGCAACATGAGAGGTGAAAAGAACTTTCACTCACCATGAAGATGAATTACTACATACAAAGCTTTCACCACTAATCTTAAAGTTAAATAATATGTGTAAAATAAAAGTGAAAGTTATGCACCATAACTCATGTTCCCTGAAGGAAGGGAACGAGGTGCAACATATGCTATGGGAATTGCGCCCCCGCGCGATTACCTGAAGGAATACATTCACGCCTTTAAGGCAAGGGCGTCAGCGTTGCGCCAGAGGCCCCGCCCTCTGGGTACTTAAGCCGCTGACGCCCATCCATCGATCTCCAAAATGCACCTCACCGAGCTTTCAGCATTGAAAGGGCCAGATGTTGCACCTCGTTCCCTTCCTTCAGGGAACATGAGTTATGGTGCATAACTTACAGTTCCCTTTCAGTCATGTCTCTCGGTGCAACATATGCTATGGGAACGTAATTCATTCACGCCCTTGAAATGCTCAGTAAAATGCATGCTAGTGTGAACGTCTGCCCTTGATCAGCAGGCATCTCAAGGCTACTTTCTACTGTGTGTTAGAAAGGACAGCCTGAGTGACATCACACGCAGTAACATCCAAACTGTAATGCTTTGCAAAAGTGTTTATTGAGCTCCAGTTCGCCGTAGCACAAATGTCTGCAACTGGTACACCCTTGAACAGTGACCACGAAGTGGCCAAGCCTCGAGTAGAGTGAGCGTGCACTCCAGAGGGCACCTGTTGACCTTTGCTACTGTACGCCCTTTTTATGGCCTCAGTCACCCAGTGTGAGAGGCGCTGCTTTGAGAGGGCCTTTCCGGTAGCAGGTGCTGCAAAGCACACAAACAGTTGATTTGTTTTTCTCCATTCGGCTGTTCTCTGCATGTAAGTGCTTAAAGCTCTCACAGGGCAAAGAGCCTTCAGCCTTTCCTGTTCCTGAGTGAGGACAGGAGCAGGTGGAAAAGAGGAGAGATCAAAGTCCAGACTTCTAGGGTTTAAAGTCAAGACCTTGGGAGATATATGCGGGATTAGGCCTTAAGGTGACCTTTGACCTGTCAGGGACGAATCTGGTACACATTGGATGTACAGACAAGGCATGGAGATCACTCACGCATTTTGCCGAGCAAAGGGCCAGGAGTAGAGCAGTCTTATAAGATAATAAGTCTATCTTAATCTCACTCAGTATCTCGATTGGGGGATCACAGAGAGCCCCCAAAACCAGACTAAGAACCCAACCAGGGGTCAGGACCCTGCTGGGGGGTCTCAATCTTAGCACGTCCTTCATAAATCTTATTATGATTGGACAAGCGCCAGGCGTCCTGTTTCCCCAGCCTTCGTGACAGGCTGAAACTGCTGATAGGAACACCTTAATTGTTGAGAAAGAACAACCTTTTTCCAGCAAGTCCTGAAGAAAGTCAAGAGCTGAGCCAGGTCACATGAATAAGAAATAATATTTCTTTCTGTGCACCAAGCTTCAAAAATACGCAATTTTTGTGCGTAAAGAGACTGTGTTGATATAGCTCGGGCATGTTGAATGGTTTTTACCACATTTTCTGGCAGGCCTGATGCCACCAGTTTGTTCCTTTCTGCTACCAAGCTGAAATTCTTTATAGCTCCCAGCCTAAGCGGTGAGACTGCTCCTTCTGGTGACGTAGTGTGTCCCTGAAGAGGAGCAGTTGGTGGAACCAAATCTCCTCCAAGGGCCCTGGATTCTGTGATCGCCTGAGGGTCAACAATGTTAGGGAGTGGGCTTTTCTGCAGATGTGCCGCCATACTACTCTGATCAAGAGTGTTCGAGGGCAGAGGCAATCTGTTGTCATTATTAGACAAAAGTGGAACAGAATATCTGTGTTTTCTCTTTTTGTTTGGGGTCATGGGATTGAGGAGCTGCGAGTTTTGTAAACGAGCAGATCTCCTGACTCTAGTCCGTTTCCTGGATGGGTCTGGTTCACTGGTCTCCAGCCTTAACAGAACATTGGAGCCAGACAAACCGCTCGGGTCTGTGTTACACCCGATGGGGGGGATATTGTTTAAGAGCAAAACTGAATCAGCACAGTGAGCATGGTCACGTGCTACAGGATCACTGCTTGAACATTGCGTTGTCGCCCATCAAAGATAAGGGGACAGCCACAGCGTGAGAACGTGGGGATGGTCCTTTGTGCTTGGCAGACATTAAAATTGGTTGGCGACAAAGAGCTTAGTTCCCTTCGATTAAAAGGAAGAGGAATCTGATTCAGCCCTAGTTTGTTTACACACAGTCGTTTGATCACAATCGCCTTTGTGAACGTGTGAAGCTTGTGGTCGCCTGTGGGCTTCTGCCGTAGCCTCCCCCCCTTACTGGGAGTCGTTAAATGGATGTCCAGGAAAGTGGCTCGTCAGATTCTGTCTGCGCGCCTCCCTGGGGTGCGGACATGTCACGTTTTTGCTTGGTTTGTGTATTGTCCGCCCCGTGGTTCACAACGGAGCGGGGGCTAGAGCACGTGACCCCCCTCACCTGTCTCCGTGAGGGGTGTGGGGCCTGCTTGCAGACGCCTCTGTGCCTGTCCACAAAATACGGAACAGAGACACCCTGCTAAGGCTTATCGATTAGGCTAACACCCCGTGAGCCATGAAGGAAGGGGGGGGGAAATGGCCCCTCCCTTTATGTCGGCTGGCAAGCCAGAGGGACCCGTTCCGCTGAAGTTATAGTGTTTTTTTTTTTTTTTTTGAGAGTCAATAAAACAGAGAGGGCTGTTTTTTTAGCTTTATTCATGCTTAAGTGTAACGACATGTTTGATTTTATGTCACTCACAGCAGGAAAAACATGATTTGTGCATGCAACAGAGTTATCGAAGCGAAGCTTCTCCTGGGAATGCCCACCCGGAGAGCTTCAGCCTGTTTGCGCCTCTGGTCTAGCTTGGTCTGAATTCGATCCAGAGCTTTCCCAAACAATCCCGCCGGTTCTATCGAGTGGTGGAGAAAAGAAACCTTTTGTCCCTCGGGGAGATCAGTTAAAGTCATCCACAGATGGCGTATCGCGATGACCACTTCGGCCATGCCTCTGCCTTGAGCAACAGCAGCTGTCCCCATCATGCGGAGCACAAAGTCTGTTGCCCTGCGGGCTTCATCCAGCAAGTCAGCGGAAGCTTGCTTGTCCGTTGTTACCTGGAGCTGTTGCAGTTTTTCAGCCAGGTATGCCTGCATCAACGCGGACGCGTTCATCGTGGATGCAAAATCTGCCCGTTGGCCTGGGTCAACAAGTCCCTGTGGGGGGGCAGTTGCCATGGTGTTCCTACCAGGAGTGAAATCACTTCTGCAAACCAGGCTTTCTTTGGCCATTTGGGCGCTACTTGTATCAGGGAGAGGGCCCATCTGCGTACACGCTCCAGCGTTGCTTGGATCAAAGGGGTGGGAGGAACGCATAATAACGTCTCCCCGCCGGCCACTCGTATGCCAGCGCATCCATTCCCAACGGTGCGTTCAAGTCCAGTATGGAGTGAAACAGGGCACAATGGGCATTGCTACTGCAAGCGTAAAGATCTACATCTACCCTCCCATACCGTGCCCAGATCTGGTCCACGATACGTGGGTGCAGGCGCCATTCTGAGGGGAGGGGTCTCCTCTTGAGAGGGCGTCCACCCCATAGTTTAGTTCCTCTGGAATGCAAGTTTCTTTCAGTGTTAGGACCCGTGAGCTGCACCACGTGAGCAACTTTTGGGTTAGCACCAGGAGGGATGGGGACCGAGTCCCCCCTCCCTGTTGATGTGAGCCATAGTACACCTGTTGTCTGATCTTATCAGGACATGTTGGTGTTTGATCAGGATTTCCCTGTAAAAGTGTTTCATTGAGAGGAGCACTACTGAGAGCTCCAAGTAATTTATGTGGAGCCGGGCCTCCTGCGGAGTCCAGACACCTTGTGCGTGCTTACTTCTGCAATGACCCCCCACCCTGTCATTGAAGCGTCTGTCATCACCAGGACCTTAGACAATACTCCGCCCAATGGGACGCCTCTGCTGAACACTGTGTGGTTCTTCCACGACCTCAGGGCATTCATGCACTCTGAGCCAATTTTTATCCCCCTCGTCTGTTGCGTGGGGCGGAATGTAGCTGTTTGTGCAGCCACATCTGAACAGGACGCATATGTAACAGAGCCAAAGGAATGCAAACAATTGCAGCCGCCATGAGGCCCAGTAAACGTTGGCAAATCTTGAGAGATACAGTCTTGTCTAGTTGGAAAAGTGCTAGGCAGAGCTGAAGGTCTGAAACCCGTTTCTCTGAGAGCCTTGCCCTGCATAGAACAGAGTTCATCCCATATCCCAGAAAAACAGTAATCTGGGATGGAGACAAATTGCTTTACTCTAAGTTTATGACAAAACCTAGGGATTTTAGGTGTGACATTACTTGGTCCATGTGGGATCTTGCTTGGACCTTGGAGTCCGTTAAGATCAACAAGTCGTCCAGATAATTCAACACCCTCATGCCATGGCTCTTCATGGGAGCCAGGGCCACTTCCAGGCATTTCGTGAACGTCCTCGGTGCGGTTGAGAGCCCGAAAGGGAGGACTTGGAATTCGTATGTAGCGTCCTCGAACGCAAAGCATAGGAATTTTCTGTGGTTGCGCAGAATGCTGATATTGAAATATGCATATTTCAAATCCACCATGCAGAAGTAATCTCTCGGACGAACCGAGTGAATTACTTGTTTTAACGTCAACATTTTGAAATTGTATGAACAAAGCCATCTGTTCAGTTTCCTCAGATCCAGAATCGGCTTCAGGCCCCCGTCTCATTTTGGAACAACAAAGTACTTGCTGAAGTAACCTTTGTTTACCTCGTGAGCAAGGACAGCTCTGACTGCACCCTTCTGCAGCACCGAGCAAATTTCCTCTCTCAGAACAGTTGCGCAAGCCTATGATATTGTTGATGTAATCACCTCGGAGAAGGGTGGTGGCCGTTTTGAGAATTGCAGCCTGTAACCGTGAGTTATTGTCGTCATGACCCAGTGACACGGGTTGCATGCCGACCAGGATTCTGCCTGCGCAGCGAGTCTGGAAGGCATGTTCACCATGGGCTTTACATGTTTCAGGAGGGGTGGGGGTGTGCGATCGGCCCCTCCTAACCTGTTCAACTGAGGGAGCCTCCGGCCCTCCATGGGAGGTAGAGAGTCTGTCTAAGACAAACAGACCTCTGCCCCCCGCACGGGCTCATTGGGCCCCCTGACTGATAGTGTCTTATTAGAGGGGGGTTGGTCGGCTGTGTGCCCCGGCTCCCCTCGCTCTTTATTGACACATTTAGCATTAAAAAATTATGGGGTTTTCCCTTTAATGCTGAGTCGGGACACAGAACATTTTGGACATTTTGAGACTTTATTGTCGTGTGCAAACAACAATTTCTCTTTATTACACAAACATTTGAGCAATTTTGTGTGTTTAAACGTTCTGGGCCAGTTAGTTGTGGTTTCTTTAGCACATTTACTGGCGATAAAAGTTCGGCTCTCCTTTTTCCCTCTGGGTGGAGACGCCTGAAAAGGTAGAGAAGCAGCTATGGTTCAAGTTGGCTTCTGCTTTCTGTCATGGCCCGTGGAGGAAGTTCTGAGTTGGCCCGCTTGACGTGGGACGAACCTGTGCTTCGACCAGGCCTGGTTCGCCTGAGAAGGGTGTCCATGCTGCTCTGAGGTGGGTTTTGACCGCTGCTACCCGTCAAGCGTCAGTCTCTTATGCGTCGGGCGTCGAGTGAGGGAGCAATGGCGCTGCTGTGGGCCTCTCCGTGCACTCGAGTCTCTGGGCTGCACAAAATGTTTTCTGGGCATACCTTCACACAGGGCCTCCTCCTGCTTCCTCCTCTGATCCAGTCTGCTCTGGATCCTCTCTAGGGCCCCGCCGAACAGTCCTGAGGGCTCGATGGGGTGGTGGAGGAACGGGAAGCGCTGGCCCTCTGGGAGGTCAGTGAGTGTCAACCACAAATGACGTTGAGCAATTACGTCTCAGCCATACATTTCCCTTGGGCGATGGCTGCTGTACCAGTGAGGCGAAGGATGAAGTCTGCCACCCTGCAGGCTTCGTTCAGGACCTCGGCCGCCTTTTTATTGTTGTTGGTCTGTTGGAGCTCCTGCAGTTTCTCAGCCTGGTAGGACTGTAGCATCAGTGCTGCATTCATTGCGCGGGCCACAAGGGCCTGAGCGCAGTAGCTCTTTTCCAGCTAGAGAGCTGAAACATGGCAGGCTTTGCTGGGCAGTGTGGGCTTGGAGCCTGACGTTCTGGGAGCCAAATGCACCGACAAAGTCTTGTCCATCTGGGGAATATGAGCCATGCCAGCCGTCTCCATGCCCTCAATGTTCAGAAACTGGGAGAGAGGCAGTGTCAGGGGGGCTCTGGGTTCAGCCCAGGAGCGTGTTAGCTCCGTGTGGAAGTCAGGGAAGATGGGCAACCTGTGCCTCGTGGCCGATTGTTGTTTGGCAAAAAAGTAGTTCCCCGCCAGTCTCGTTACCTGTTGTCGAGGTGGGGGTTCGGGCCAAGTTATGTTCAAAGTCTCCGCAGCTATGTGTCACAGCTCAAACAGAGCAGGGGTGGACCCGTCTGCCTCTGGTTGACCTGCCGTAGGGTTCTGGGAGAAGTCTTCAACCTCCCCTTCCTCCTTGTTGTCTGCCTCATCGTCCGTCAGTTCGCCCGAGGCTGTAAGCGACAGTTCGTCAGCCCTTAACAAGTCCCTCGTGTCGACATATGCCATGGTGTCCCCCACGGGGGCTGCAATGTCCATCTTGTCTCCCCAGTCCAAGGCACCGCTGTCTTCCATCTCGTCCGCCTCCAGCTCCGCTGTAGGCATGAGAGTCTCTAGCAGTTCTCGAGCCGCAGTGGAGTTGTCCATGGCCTTGGCCACGAAGTCCACGCGCCTCCTTCGCACAACCTCACGCAGCTGGCTGCAGTGAGGACAAGATTCTGGGGAGTCCAAGGCCGTTTTTGCATGGACCATTCCAAGGCAAACCAGACAGGCCTCGTGGGTGTCCGCCGCCAAGATAAAATAGCCACATTCGCTGGGGCAGGGCAGGGAGCCGGGGCTCGCTGGTCTGTTGGCCTTGTTGGAGTTCTTCAACTTTCTCTTGCCTCTCTCAGGAGCCATGGCTGAGAAGAGACGTCGAGTAAAAACCAGTTAGCACCCGCTAAACATGGTTAGAAAAATACTCTCGCTGCGCTGTTTGTGTTGCTAGCCTGTTAGCTCCGTTAGCTAGCAGGAAGTCGTTTGGCGCAGTTAGCGTCCCGCTAACTGGGCGGCGAAACAGCGGAAAAAAGACTTGAAAAATAAGTCGACGACCCTAGGTTAGCGTCCACTAAACAAAGTGCTCGCAGGGAAGTCCTCTGTGATGCTCTGAGCAGGGAGCGATCTCACCTCCAGACGAGCAGTTCAGTCACGCGAGGCAGGTCCTGCGAAGTTCAGGTGTGAAGCGAGGTGAAGTGCACAAAGAGGACGTACGTTGCGCGTCATCGTCTTTTATGCAAGGTGGGCGGAGCCTCCTTGCTGACGCTTACTTGCCTTAAAAGGCGTGATTGTATTGCTTCAGGTGAACCGCGCGGTGGCAAAATTCCCATAGTCATTTGTTGCACCGCAGGGAACTGACTGATAAGGGAACTCACTCAGACTATGTTTTTGAAAGTATAATGCAGTTTGGTGATGAGACTAATCCTTTTCTAATCTCTTTCTGATTCAGTTGTTTCCCCTAATCCTCATGCTTCACTCATTCGTGCATCCATCGAGGCCATGCACACGCTCAGTCCTTTCAGTAGCTCTTTTTGTTTAGCAAAGTCTCACATTGCTTGACCAGAGGATTCAGAGCCTCTCAGGAATCAGGCTCGAGCGCCCACCTGCAGAGTGCCCTGCCAGGATCTGCTCCGGGCTCAAGTTTGTTCATGTTTTCAATAAACAGTTTCATCACACTGATTAGTTGCAAACATCTCTTCTCATTGAACTCACAAATACTGCAAAACACATTTAAAGCAATAGTTCAGATCTTTTAGAGCGGGAGCTCTCTAGAAAAGCTCCAGTTCAGAATAGCTCCAGGTTTAGGAGTTTAATTTTCATCACATTGATGAACTCACAGCTTGTCTAAGAAAGAGCCCGACTGGATTGTTGCTGTTTTAAAACAACTCAGTCTCAAAATGTTCATAGCAGCTCATGCAAATTATATTTTCTTCAAACTTTTGTGTTGTCGTTAATTTTAAAATGCATTTTTTTAAGTTATTTTCAAACACAATTAACAGCAACAGCTAGCTGTAGCTAGCCTGGCCCTCGCCTTCCTGCACAGCTCCGCTCAATTCTCATTTCCCTTCACTGCACAGTCTGGGACTTGTCCCATAGACAAGGATATCTCCGGTAGGTTTTGACCGGACCAATCAGAGAGCAGAAGGCGGAGTTTTGAACGACGTCGACTGACGTCGTCATTCAAAATGGCTGCCGCCACGAAGGAATTTTCAATAAAACAAGGTAAAAAACTATTATTTCTCTGCTGAGAAAAAATATATTTCATAGCTGACGTTATATCAGAAGTGTTCCTGAGCAATCAGAGAGCAGAAGGCGGAGTTTTGAACGATGTCGACTGACGTCGTCATTCAAAATGGCTGCCGCCACGAACGAATTTTCATCAAAACAAGGTAAAAAACTATTATTTCTCTGCTGAGAAAAAATATATTTCATAGCTGACGTTATATCAGAAGTGTTCCTGAGCTTAACAGTTCCTAAATCAATTCACGAAATGGTCAAATCTGCTGGATATTAAATAGTTTCGGTTTGATATTTTCCAAACAGCCTCGGGTGCGCTACGAAAATAAATGATAAAAAATCGAATTTTATCTCAAATGTTTCATCTAGGCCAACAGTCAGTAAATTAAAGACATATAATTACACACTGGTGGCAGAAAAAATATCCACCGAGTGGTTTCTGAGCAATTTATCTGATAGCCTGGACCTCGCCAGGCTAAACTAACAAAACTCTGCCTCCTGTTCTCTGATTGGTCCATTCAAAAATCTCCAGGAGAAATCGTTGTCTATGGCAGAGATGCCAGACCCTAGTCCAAAGCGAAGTGAAGGACAAGGGTCTGGTTTAAACCAGGCTAAGCTGTAGCACTTCCAGCCAGAATGGCAAGTTAATAGCATTTACAAAACTTTTTTATTCCTTCTTCTTTTGGCTGCTCCCTTTTTCAGGGGGAGCCGCGGTGAGCAAATGTGCACAAATATTTGACAATTGTTTTAAAGCTGGATGTGCTTCCCGATGCCTTGCTCAAGTGCCCAGAGTGGGGCAAATGTGGGTGGAGGCAGGTGTGCATGCTTCACCTTTCCCCACACTTTCATGCAATGGTCATGGGATTTGAACTAGCGACCTTTCAATTGCAGGCTTCCCTTCTCTAGCCTCTGCACCACCACTCCCCCCCAACATCTACCGTACATAGTTGTGAATTTATTTGGATTGGAGTTGTTTAAAGATGAAAGTATCCACTGTGGTCTTGACCCTCTCTCTAGCTGTTAGCTCGTCACCCTGGAGACTGTTATCCACAACAGGTAAGATATTAGTTGTTCATACACAAAAACAATTTGGGTTGACTGCAGAAGTTATTTAGCTGCAGATGGGGCCGAGATAGTGTAGGGGTAGGACAGCTGACTCAGGACCTGAAGCTCATGGGTTCGATCCCTGGTCATTGCACATCTCATGGTGTCTCTGAGAAGGACACCCAATCCTGAATTGCTCCCCAGGCACCTACATAGCTGCCCACTGCTCCACCTGCATCCCAGGTGCGATGGGTTAAATGCAGACAGCCAATTTCATCTTTGTATGGAAACATACAATGATGACAACATATAACACTTTATTTAATATTTTCTGAGCAGCCAATGATCGTTTCATGATCATTTCAACACAGTTTGTTCCATTTCACCTTTGATACTGGGTAACAGACAACGACAACCACAGAGTAATTATCCCAGGAATAAGTGCTGAAGTAGCTTTTAAAAAGGATCAGAAGAAGGGTGAACTGTTTTAGCAAGTGAAGTTACCTCAGATTTACAAGCCAAGTGTGGAGCCACTCAGCATAAATCTATAAACCTTAACCTTGGTAAAAGACACATTACTGCATTCTGAACAGTTTAGTCAGGGAAATGTAATGTCTTACAAAAGAACACTACAGGGGCTGCCAGCATCCTTTAAAACAGGCACTTAACCATATAAAAGCTTTTAGGGGATACCGGCAGCAGTCCATCAGGAGCAGCCGTGCCAGATGTTGTTTGTCAAACAGTAGGAGGTGCTGTGTGATTTGAAATCAATCTTGTTGAGGGAGTGCAGCCCAGCCTGTAGCTATGTGTGGGTCAGGCTGCTGCCCAGCCATCAGTCAATCTGATCCTGCTAAGGTGCACTGTAGGATCTGACAGTTCCATCAGGCAGGTGAAGGAGCCCTGATTGCTCTAACACAAGTGTCACAAACAGCGCAGCAACACAAACACAGCCAGCTGCTCAGAATTAATCAAAATACCTCCCTGCCTGCGTGTAGGTGGATTTCTGCTGGAGTTCATGGTGGGAGGGAAGGGAGAAGAGAATTTCGTGTTCAATTTGATTTAATTTTATTGTTTGGATTTATTTTTAGAGACTCAAATCGACACACTGGAGATATCCATCTTTGTTTGGATGATGTCTAATTGGTTGAGCCTGAACGCCTCACATGTGTTTTCTTTTGTTACATCATAATTTCTATAATCAAGTCGAGCTGGAAATTAGATGGTAATCAAAATTCACAAAAGCTCTGCTCGCACTGTAATCAGCTCCGGTATACAGGCAGCCATTTGCTGTGCTGAGCACAATATATATCATCCCTGCTTGTCTGAGAGCATTCAGACTCAACAAAAACTGCTCATATCAAAATGACAGGAAAACAAAAAAGAGGGTGAACACCGGGGCTACGACTACAACCCCACAGCTGTGTAACATCTCGCTTCACTCCTCCCTGGCACAAGCATGGCTTAAAGTGGTATTTCTGCTCATATGAAGTGAGGTTTTGTAAAACAGTTTATAAACAGTAACAATCTTACCTGTTGTAGATAGCTTTTTGAGCGACTACAGTTGGGAGAAATAATGCATGCTGCTTTACATTCGCTCTCAAATGTTGGAGTTGGAAAAAATCAGCTGGACAAGTTCTCACTAGTTATTCATATCAAATTCTATGGTTATTTACCAGTGAAAATAACAGCAGCAGATAGCTGTAGCACTTCCAGTGCAGCCAGAAGTATTTACAGCAGGAATTATCAGTGTTTGTGCAGATTCTGAGTCAGAGTACAGTAGTCCCTCATTTATCGTTGGGGATCTGTACCCTGAAGGCAAGTAATAAGTGAAAAACCACAAAATAGGAATATTAGTACAAGTGGTAATATAT
>JBBPBX010005219.1:52382-65102 GCA_038048925.1 Garcialebias charrua | reverse complement strand
ACGCTTTATTTATTTATTTTTCCCACATTTATTTAACAACCATAAACTTTACTAAAATAGCCTTGCAGAGTTCAGGTACCTGCTGTGTTGCTCACGGCTGTACAAACAACCAGGCCGAACTAAATCAGTGGCTACAACAACAGTGTTCTTAACACAGACCCAAAACAAAAGTGTTCCTGTGAAAAGCGGTATAGTTTCCATCGCCTAACAGATGAGGAATTAAGAAGAATGTGACTGAAAAATATGAACTCGAAGAGACCACCCAAAACGCTGTAGGCTATGTGTGCTCATTTCACTTTGTTGACAAACAGCCAACAGAGGAAAACCTGCATCCTACTTTGTGGCTGAACTACAATAAACCACCAGAAAAGAGAGGCCGGATCCCCAGGAATGAAAACAGTTTGATGAGAACATCAGCTAGGCCTGTCACGATAACAAATTTTGCTGGGCGATTAATTGTCTCAAAAATTATTGCAAAACGATAATATTGTTTGCAATTTGGCCATAATTAGTAATTATTGTCAAATTTAAAAAGCAATGTTTGTAAATTTGTTTAGCGTATAGTATCTTTTTTCGACCACTAGATGGCAATATAAGACTGAACCGAAGGATGGATTGCGAGGGAGCAAGCAGCGTGTCTTTTTAAGAAAAATGGGAGTGAGGCCCATTGACATGATATGGGCTGTCTCTCTTTCCTTTCGTCAATTCTCAAAATGGCGGACACTTGGTGTGGTTTGAGCTCTTTAGCATAGCATTTGTGGGGCGGCCGTGGCACAGTGGTAATGGCAGTCGACCCCCAATCGGAAGGTCAGAGGTTCGAGTCCTGCATCCGCCCACCATGTGTCGTTGTGTCCCTCCCTGGGCAAGACACTTAACCCCGAGTTGCTCCCGGTAGGTCTGGATAGCGCCCTACAAGGCAGGCTACCACTAACGGTGTATGAATGTGTGTATGAATGGGTAGATGGCTCGTATTGTAAAGCGCTTTGGGGCTCCTCAGAGGGGGCTGGAAGGCGCTATATAAATAAACTCCATTTACCATTTTACCATTTACCATTTGTCACACAAAGCTTTAATAAAAATCAGTAAACAAGTGCTCAGCTTCTTTTTGCAGAGAAAAACAACTTTTTACACAAAGGCACAAGTTTCAACCATGAATTTTGGAGCTTTGACAAGACAGAGTTTTTTTTCCTGAGGTCAGCCTATTAGCTCGTAGCTTAGCTTCTCAGCTTAGGTCCTTTTAGCGATCCAAAAACACAATTTTAAATGGTAAATGGAGCTTATTTATATAGCGCCTTCCAGCCCCCTCTGAGGAGCCCCAAAGCGCTTTACAATACGAGCCATCTACCCATTCATACACACATTCATACACCGTTAGTGGTAGCCTGCCTTGTAGGGCGCTATCCAGACCTACCGGGAGCAACTCAGGGTTAAGTGTCTTGCCCAGGGACACAACGACACATGGTGGGCGGATGCGGGACTCGAACCTCCGACCTTCCGATTGGGGGTCGACTGCCATTACCACTGTGCCACGGCCGATGGTTGAAATTAATTTTAAAGAGAAAAAAGAAAGGGAGGGGTCAGTGAAGATCACCAGAGTTGAGCCTTTTGTCATCCAGTGTCTTCAGTAGAAAGACACGAAGAAACGATAAAGCCGATAAATGAAAATGAGGTTGATAATTTTTATTCATTAAGTGATTAATTGATTTATTGTTTATCGTGACGGGCCTAATATCAGGAATGAGTTCAAGTGTATGAAGGGCACAGCATTATAGTATTTGTTTGTCTTTGTATTATGATAATCTCTGCAATTAACCCAAGCTTGGTGATGGAAGGACTTTAAGTTCTGTGGCTGGGCTCTGTGTCTGCTTTAAGGTAAATAAGACTGTGTCCCACCTCTTTAATGAAACGTGACCGACCTTATTACTGTGTAGATACTAATACACCCCAGAGCTTTTCAGGTTGTTCATTGCTTCACTGTCAGAATCAACTGAGTCATGAAGTAGCTAAATATGCTAGTAGATGTAATCTGTAACCACTTATTCAGGTTGTCCTCCCATCCCTCATCCGCAGCATGCAGCAGTATGACTATATTGTCCTGTTTGAGTACTGACAGGTGGTGTTCCCACATGTTTAATTTAAATCCACAATGCTCGGAGAAACTACATTAGCTCGTACTGTTCTCACATAAACGCCGGTTCCGGTTCGCGCCGGAAGTCGCGCCCATAATTCACACAAAGCACCATGGGGCCTAGGAATAGGGTGGATAGGAGCAGTGATCTAAACTTTCTGTGAGTTACTCAGAAACCTTTATTTTAAATTAAAGAGGAGATAAATGGCATCTGCACCACTTTGTTATACAGTATGCAAACCAAGTGTTTTGTCTGTTCTTACCCTGCAGGATGGTGAAGTTTGTGATGAGCTGTGAGTGCTTGCTGTCCACCAGCTTCATCTCATTCATCACCACAGACAGGTTATTCACCTCCTGGTTCAGTTTGGATGTCAGTTCATCCTGCTGGGTACGCAGCTCCTTGCTGTCAGTCTTGACCTCTTCCATGCTGGCATTGAGCTCTGCTAGCAGATCCGAATGCCTCATCACTGTTTCAGCACAGGATCTTAGGGCATTCAGGTCGGAGCTGATGACACCTAAAATCTGTGCAGCAAAACTCATGTTTCCAGTCACACGGTCCATGTCATTCTCGTGCCTGTCTAACCTAGCTTCCATCTCATCAAATTTTAACGAGGTGGCGTTATCATGGTCTCTCTGGTGGTCCATCAGCTCACGCAAGCCCTGGTCATGGCCTTCACCGAGTGCTGATGTGTTCCGGATTTGGCTTGCTAAAGTGCTGAGCTGAGCTCCTAAATCCTCCAGCATGTCTCCATTGGATCTGGTCAGTGCTGAATTGTTGGCTGCCATCACCTGAAGGTTCTGGACCTTTTCTTTGAGCCACTCAGTGTCTGTGCTTGTCTGTCTGGCTGTCTGTTGAAGGATCTGATAGTCATTTTTCAGCTTCTGTATCGCCAGGCTTGTATCTTCAACTGTCTTTTGCAGCGTGCCGAGCATATTGCGCTGCTGGGTTTGGGTGATGTTAAGGGCGCCAATGCTCACTTGGGTCTCACTTTGCCCTTTGACCTGGTCTTGTAACTCAGACTGGAGCTGTGCTGTGTCTATCTGGAGGCTGTCAATCATTCCACTGTAGGAGGCCAGCGACTGATTGATTCCACGCAGCGAGGCTGCATTATCTTCGAGAACTCTTTGTAGGGAGACATGGCCGCTCTGCACATCATCTCCTGTGACTAGAAGGTCATTCAGCGTCTCTCTGTTGCTGGTTGCTCTGACGTTAACGTCTTTCAGTTGGCCTTGCAATGCTTCCAGCTCTGACTTGAAAGTGTTAATTTCACTGGTTGCATTGACTGACTTCTGTCCTGCCTGATCATCTAAAAATGGGAAATGTAAAAAACATGTCAGCAAAATATAGTACAACGTCAAAGTTAAATAAATAAAAAACACCTACAGCATTTTGTATTAATATAGCTATATTTGTGATGTTATCTTGCTTTACTAGGATTACCTAGTTTCTTTAAATCTGATTCCACAGCATTGATCTTCCCTCCATAATTGTGCATTCCTTTTGTCACATTGTCCATCTTCTCAACAACTAAGAATAGAGCAAAGAATTGAATGAAACACAGACACAAAAATGCAGAAAAGGTCCACTTTTATGCTGTTCCTAATCAGGAACCTTTCAGCTCTTAGAAAATAAAGTTTTAAGAACCAGTCTCTCAGCTAATGTGGATTAACTCACACCAGCAGAGGACGCTGGTGTATACCTGCATGCCGCTGCAGTGAATGAATGGAAAACCAAGCAGCAGTCCTGGACACATGATGCTGCTCAGCTTCCTGAGATTTCTGTAACCAGGCAACAGCAGCACTGATGATTGACAGACGGCGCTCGTAAATTCCACTTCTGAGTCCAAATAATCTGAAAAGCAGATTGAATACCCTGGCACACCTCATCTCTGGCTCCATTTTCTCTCTCTACATCTGTAACATCTGCTCTCCCTCACAGTTTGTTTTCCCATCAGTAGGTGGGAGTCTAAAAACTCCACTGGAAAACATCCCAACATTTCACTGTTATCATTCCAGGAGTGATAAAAACATGTAACAATAACACACGCTTATGGCAAACAAAAACACAAGCGCTCACTTGAGAGATGGAGTCTCCGCTCTTTCTTTATGCCTGCTAAACACATTAATTCAGGTTTTTATAGCTATGTTGTGGATAACAATGTCAAAAATGCTAGATAACATGCCACCCAACCCTCTTCCTGTTTGTAAACACATTCTTTCATTCCTGTTGTGAAAAAAACAACAGGCGTAATTGAAATTGACACATTGAAGTACTGTATACTGGCTCTCCAACCCAAGTTGCAGAAACTGGCCTCTTGTTACACAGCAGGTAACACAAACTGTGCCCCAACAGAGCAAGTCAATTAAGTGTTAATATAATTTCCAGCTTCAAAGACAAAAATAAAATAAAAATGGATGCAGAATCTAGCAAACTCTGGTTAAAGTTAAACTGATTTTGACACTCGCCGTCATTTGTGAGTCAATCTGTGGTCCATAAGACAACAAATTGCTACCGAACCATAAAATCTCCTCTGTGTTGTTAAACTGGGGTAGTCCCTGCATGGTCATCTGGTAGAGATTAGAGGCAAGCAGTCAAAATCACATGGGCTCCACGCCAACACAGGCCCAGAGCTGGGAACCAAAATAATCCTGACAGAATTTAAAAGAGTCTGATTTAGATCTGCTCTCGTAAAATTTTCAATAAAGCCATTCCCTACTGGCAAAGTGAGCTTTCTGCTGCCTGTGAACCAGGTGATACTTAGAAGTTTGCGCTCGGTTTGCTTTGATGAAATTGAGGCTCCACATGTGTAAAACTGAACAAACAAGCCGAATTCTTTCCCGACTGTGCTGGAAGTCTCCTCTGTTTCTTTTGAACGCCAGTCTTCTGGTTCAAAACACAAAAACAAGTTGCAGAAAGCACAATGTTGCAAATTGTGTTTTCTGTCTCAAAATCTGTCTTATCTCAGAAAGAGATCACTTCATTGGAGAAATAGAAAGAACAGCAGATGCTGTACAGCAAATAGTTAGAACTTTTGAATTTGGCTGAAAGGTATGAAACTACAAAAACAATGAGATTAACAAATAGAGTAGAACAAATTGCACATGATTTTTTTTTATGCTTGTAAACAACAAAAAAGGTTAAAACGTCATCTAGACCAGTTTCTTTAAGTGAGAAACATATTGCCCATCCAGAAGACTTTGTCGATTTGCGGCCTGCCAACCAGATATGTCCCATAGGTAGCCTTCATTGCTGTATTTCAAGCCAACCTCCTGTTGAAATCTCAGAAGCAGGTTTTTAGGGCCCATCCGTCCAAAACAAATCCGCCCTCAGGCTGTTTCTGTGAGTAGCAAGTTGTCCATCTGACCTAAAACATTTGATTATGATGATGATTGTTTTGGACAGACGGGTCCTGTTTGCACATGTTAAAAGCCTGCGTCTGAGATTCCAGCAGGAGGTTGGCTTGAAACACAGCAATGAAGGTTTGGAATGCTGCAGACTAAGTCTTTTGGATTTGAGATTACAGTAAATGGTTCTCTTAAAGAAACTGGTCCATATATCTCCTCGTTGTCTTTTTTTCTGGCAGCTGCATTTCTATCCTTCTACCAATATACCCACTGTCCCTCCTCTGGACTTATCCAAACCATCTCAGTCTGGCCTCTAACTTTATCTCCCAGTTGTTCAAAAGTGCGGTACCTCTGATAATCTCATTTCTAATCTTATCCATCCTTTCACTCCTAAGGAGAACCTCAACATGTTCATTTCTGCCACTTCCAGTTCTTTCTCTTGTCTTTTTGTCCATGTCTCTGGTCTCACCACTGTCTTGTAAACTGTTCATTTGACCTTTGCTGACACCCTTTTGACACAAAACACTCCTGCAACTTTTCTCCATCCACTTCATCCTGCCTGGACTCTCTTTTTCACTTCTTTACACATTCCCCATTTTTCTGGACAGTGGACCCCAAGTACTTGAAGTCCTGCACCTTTGTGACCTCTTCTCCTTGTAGCCTCACTGTTCCACTGGCCTCCCTCTCATTCACACACATGCACTCTGTTTTACTATGGCTGACTTTCACTCCTCTTCTTTCAAGTGCATACCTCCGCCTCTCCAAGTTCTCTTCCACCTGTTCCCTGTTCTCACCACAGATCATAATGTCATCTGCAAACATCATAGTTTGCATAGACCAAACATCATAGTCTGTGGGGATTCCTGCCTGACCTCATCTGTCAGTCGGTCCATCACCAGAGCAAACAAGAAGGGACTTAGAGCTGATCCTTGATGCTATCCCACCTACATATGTCCTAATTATCAATGTTAACCCCAAATTAAGTTATGTCAAGGGCTCAAGATACATCTAACACCTCTAGACCTCAATAGAATACTTAAAATTAATTCTGCCAGTGAAAACGTTAAACATTCAGCACTGAATTTGTTATACTGAAATTGTGTAGTTGTGATGATTGTAAATTGTACATGAAGGTATGCAGCAGTAACAAAAATGTAAACATCTTGACATGAATTAGCTTTTCTATTTGGTTTTACGTTACCTTTGTATCCAAGGACAGCCACTGCTATTGTGAGCAGGGCACAGAGCACATAGAGGAGAGTGATGGCTGCTCTTAATGCCCAGTCATTTTTGCACTTTGTGCACTCTGTAGCCTCTTGAATTCCTGAAACACACACACGGATCTGTGTCACATCAGAGTACAAAATGCAGTAAGTCGGCTAATATTAGAGCACCATGGGGAGCAGTAGTAACTTGTCAATTGTGCAACTGTGGTTGGAAGTACAAACAAATTAAACGAGCCAAAAAAAATCCATTTAAAAATGAAAGTTTTTTTTTTTTTTTCACTTTTCTTTTTACAACCAAGTTTAGTTCGGGATGTCATCCGTGGGACATTCTGTACCGTCTGTCAGCCAAGACTAAACTAAAAACATTTGGCCTCATAAACAGGCAAGAAAGTTCACAACAAAACTGAAAACACTGTACATGTGTTATCCATACGGCCAAACGACACCCTCCCCCTGCCTGTGTCATTCCTCACTGCCAGCCGACCCAGAGCGAGGGAAACTTTTTGAAACATTTGGTCGTTCCTCTCACAGATGTTCACAAATACCTCTTAATAATCATCTGAAATAAGTGATTCAATTCTAAACATTAGCCAGGATGTTTACTCAAGCTCATTTTGGTGAGCAAAGAGGCCGGCAGCTGGTGTTTATTCACAACAGGCAGTGGAGGTCTTTATGGGATACATTTGTTCTCAGATTAGACTTTTAGATGACAAAAGTAATAGAAAAGTGTGATAAATTATAATACAGAAAAAATACACATTAATGTGTTTAGCTTGACCACAAACAAACTACTTATAACAGTTTAGACCTCGATTGCATGTTTTAGATGCGTCTTTACTCCAACAAACCTGATTGAATTACCGTAAGTTAATTCCTGTTCAGCAGGTCATGAAGGTCAGCAAAAGTCTGTTAATGACCCATTCATTTAAAACAGGTGTGTTGGAACAGAAAAACTTCTAAAACATGGAGTTAGGTTGGCACAACCAAGAATCTTCTACCTGTATGCAAAATCAAAGATGCTTAAACTTTTAGTGAATCGCAAATTACAACATTTTGTTATGCTATGATGAAATGTCTATAAATAAAATTAGATTTCATGTCCATATTCTGTTCTTTTTTTTTAACTTCATTTTGTATGCTGCCTTTGTGTTGCTTGTTGTTTGTTTGTTTGTTTGTTTGTAAAGCACTTTGGTTGGTCTTGTCGCTGTTTTAAGTTCTCCATAAATAAAATGGTATGGTATGGTAAAAATATATTTTGTCCAAGGTTACAGAACCTAATGGCAAATGACTGGATAATTTAGCTTGTTATAAAAAAGGCATTTATGATTAGCCAAGCTAGGGTATCATACATTTCTTATATATTAGCTGTTCAGACAATTTCAGTAACTTAATTATGAGTCAACTATGAACCTGGAAGAGGGCTTGTAAAATGTGTTTAAAGCAAACATTTCAGTAAAAATGCATGCTAAAATGTGATAAATATGACTGTTTATCTGAAACGTATCGAAGCTCCTTGTGTTTAAACTACATTTTTACATTCATATGTAACGGCATTTAAATTAGAAAGTACATTAACTCATCATTGACAGCGGAACCACATGACTCATAAATGAAACCAAAATTGAGAAAAAACACAATTTATGATTTGCCATTAGCCCTCTGTGAGGCTCTGGATTCAAATCTAAGTGAGTCAGAGTCAGAGATTCTTTATTGTCATTTGCACCACATGTGGTACATGTGATGAAACGAGATTATGTACACAGGGTCGTGAAAGGGCCCACATGATCCACCGCCAGTTAAGGCCATACAATAATAATAATGATGATGATAATAATAATCAACAAAAACTAGGGATGCATGATATTATCGGCATGGTATCGGTATCGGCCGATATTAGTGTTAAAGTTCAATATACAGTCGGAGATCGGCCAATCCATCAAAATAACTCACCAATATAAAAAAAAGCTGTTTTTGTATGAAAACCCAGTGACAAGAATGTCTGCAGCGACCGCACAACGTGATGATGTCACGCGTGCCTACCTGATCTCACGGTGGAGAGGAAAAGTCAAAATATCGGCAGTGTGGAATTTTTGTTGTTGAATATATCAGATTCTGAAGATTTTTGGACTATGTTGAGCCTCGCTACATCATCCCCAGTCAGAGATGTTTTTCCGACGTAACCGTACCCGAGATACAATCCGTCATTTCCGACATCATTGAGAAGTTAATTGTCAATAGCATTTGGGTGCGTTTTACCACAGACAGTTGGACATCGTGTTAGCCCCGTTAGCCTGATTAGTCTTATGGCACAATGTATAGACAAAAACTTTGATCTTAAAAAGGCTGTCCTTCATGCACAGGAGTGCAGAGGATCCCACACTGTACAGTAGCTAGGAACCCGTAACAATCCTCCACAAGTGAGACAGCATCACAGGTGACTAATGCTAATAAATAATATTCAACAATTTAATTTAATGCAAGTTAAAGTTCTATGCATATCATAGAATAGAATAGAATAGAATATATCTTTATTGACATTGTCATTGCACCGGGGCACAAAACAACGTAATTGGTTACGCACATCCGTCTTAAGATAGGGACGAGTGCACGAAGTCGCAGCAGTCTGAAACCGCGCCACCACAATCAGATATGGAAAAAGGAAAATACAGATGGGTATCATTGGTATTCAAAAAAAGAATCTATCATAATTTGTCTTCTTAAGACACTCCATGATAAAGTCCCAAAAACTCTACCAGCATTAAGCACAAAGAGACAAGACATGTTGCAGTTTGATGACAAGCAAGGAGATCAAGTCTGTGAGTAACATTCAGATAAGCACAGTCAGCAGTTGTCTCAGCTCGGCGCCATCCAAGCGCACACACAGAGATCTCTGGGGGGAGGGGGGGCAGCGTGTTCTCTCAGCTTTCGACTCCAGGAGAAGAATTTCCACACAGCCTTCATTCAAGGTCGCTCAGAGTCCAGATTAGATAGTCGCTTTTGTTTATCTTCAGCTCAGGCCACAGTGTACTTTTGACTGCAGCCTTCCAAGTCCAGGTGCTGTTCAGGTCCAAAATCGCCGAATCATATGAGGTTCCGAGCTACGAACCCCCATCTGTGCCCTGATTGAGTCCGGACGGCTGTAAACGAGTTCCAAAACGCACCGCAGGTCCGCGGTGGTCTACCGCTGCTCCCATCGTGCGGTTCAGTTCGTACAACAGCTGGGATGTGGAGCTCATAGCCCGGATCAGAGAATCTTGCTGATCAGGAAGTTTCGCCAGCGCGCTGATAGCCGCCGCAGTCTTCCTCAGCTTCCAGTAGCAGACAGCTCCGCCAACGCCAAAAAACAGAGTAGCTGCCACCAATATCCCAATAATCCACAAATCTTCCACGTCTTCGACAGACAGGATGGTCAGACACATTGGCTGCCACTGGCTCCACGAGTCCATAATGTATCCGACAGCGTGCGTGTCGGAGGGGCAAGCCGTTTCTCCTGGCCCGGTTCGCTTCGTGGAAAAAAAATTATCTATAGAGGAAACAGCCCAATTAATTAAATCCATTCCAAATTGGTTCGAGTGAGCGCTGAAGAGTACAGACGAGACAAAAAAAGCAGGCAGGGAGGAGAGGAGCAAAAAGATATGCGACTTGCTTTGCCGAGAGCGGAAGTAGGCTGTTACTGAATATATGTCATCAGCTCTTACAGCTGTTACACAATTTTTGTAGCAAATAAGCCTAAATAAGAGGACTATGTTCTGACAAAGGAATGTAAATACAATATCAGTATCAGCATCGGTTATCAGCCAAATAAGTTTTAATACATTTGTATATTGGCATATCGGATAAAAATCCAGTATCGTGCATCCCTAACAAAATCAGTACATAATATTTTTATGTCAAAGCCCTCTTTTGGTAAAAATAATCCCCAAAGCATTATGGGTAGTTTGACTGTTCCATTGCACAGCTGAAATGACTTTCTGCCTCAAACAGCTCTGGAGGTGCACCTCTGTCCCTTCAGGTCATGTCACCCATGGTGGGACTGCTGCCAAAAGAGGCTCCATCTCAGATAAGGGCTGTGGGGGCTGGGGTGGGGTAGGGTGGACCACCAGAGGGATACAGGGGTTTGGCCTCTCAGCTTTTGACCCACACATCTGTGCAAACATCATATCAGACCACCTCAAAGGGGCCCCTTGGTGGACTTGATTTGGATATGCAGGGGTCACTGTTGTCCTCAGAGAGCCTCGTGCTGGAAGTGAGGGTGGAGAGCTCGATCAGAGAACACCTCTCTATTCCTGACTACAAGCCGCTGAACGTACAACATAACACCATGTAAACAAACGCATGGAAGGCTGCAGGTTCGAGGTCAGGGAGCAAAGCAAGCAGCAGTTTTTCAGTGTTTATTAGACTTTGAACTGAAGTTGAGGCTTGTTGTAGTTGTAGGGTCAGTGAAATGGCCTATCAATCAAAAGCCTTTTGTTCTTCTCATAGGTTCTTCCAAGAAAAATAGTTTAATAAACATGTTTTTCCCCCCCACAATTCCACATATAACAATCAAATCTTTCATGAATGAGAAAACTAAAATGCTACTACAGTTTGTCTCCTTTACTCCCTGCCAGATTGTATTCATGTTTTATTTCTATTAAAGCCACACAACAGGAAAACTTCAAAGTGCTACGGTACGTTACACACTGAGAACAGGAAGAGTTTTATGAATAACTATGACTCTCAAACAAAACAAAAAAACTCAGTTTGCTATCAATAGAATAGGTGATTTATACACATACAGCAGTTTTCAAAAGCTTGAAAATACAGATGATAAAATATACTGGGATTGTAAATGCTCAACAGCACAAAAAAACAACAACAATAAAATCATCTGAGAGAAGGAATCAAAAGCTAAAACTAAATTTAAACTTAAAGTTTCATCATGATGAGGCAGCCACAGAAACCAAACAGTCACCTTTAGTTTCCTGGCTGGGATTCTGGCTTTAAAATATTTACCCATCCATCCATCCATCCACACATCCATGCAGTATCTTTACCCGCTTCTTCCTTTTCAGGTCGCGGGGGTTACTGGTGCCCATGTCCTGCCATCACAAAAAGTCTGTATAAGCTCTTAAAGCAGAAAACATCAGTTGCTTCTGCAAATTATTATGTTTGTTGCTATTGCATGACCACACTTTAACCACAGTGTTATATAAAAAAAAACAGGTTAAAACCCCGACTGACATATTTCCACCACAGTGACTCCTGCATGAATATTTAGTCTAAGCAGAACGTCTGCCAACTCTTTTCAGAGGTGCAATATTTTCCCACAAGCTTTCCGTTTCCCTTTTAATGCTTTTTGTTTCAAACATGAATGCGTCTGGTGGTTCACAAATACTAATAAAAATGAAAGACTTCCAATGAAGCCGAAACATTGTGTTAAGTCTAATTCAGTATGAAATGAAAACTACATGAAAACTACAAAAGAGTCTAAATATTTGCACTAATATTTGTGGCTTCTTTTACTTTATTATAGAAATAAATCAAACTCATACTCTTCCTAATGGAGATTGTCCATAAACACAATAGCAATGATTTGTAGAAAATATACCATATGTTTCTGAAAAAATAAAAACCAAGTACTTCATTTATTTTGTTAGTGTGCTGCTTTTGAGTTTCCATTACAGCCTCTTGCAAGAATGAACTGCAAGTTCATCATGTTTCTCACTACAGTACACTTCAGTGATTTGCTTTCTACATATAAGTTGCTACAGCACATAAACATGACAACACAAGCATGTCATAGTCTGCTTGGGAACACAAGGTCTCTTACAGGACACAGGAGGGCTGAACCTGTTGGGAGTTACAGTAAGAGACTGGACAGCAACCAGCATGTTCCAACTATTTGGTAACCAAGGTTCAATGTTCTTTGTTGTCATTCACATCACATGTGGTACATGAGGTGGAATGAAATTGTGTACTCAAGGTTCCAGTTACACCCCAAAAAAGAAAAAAATATATAAAATATATAAAAAGAAACAG
>JBBPBX010005219.1:12684-35446 GCA_038048925.1 Garcialebias charrua | reverse complement strand
AAGTATTTTTATTTTACAAAGTATTATTTCTATTTTAATTTATTTTTAATGCCTTCTAGGTACTGTAATATGGTGAGTGGTGTGAGTGGTGGGGCAGCGCATTACCGCCTTCTATTGGCCAGCCTCCACTGATAAGGACTTTACCAAACACTGTAGATGGATAGATGGATGACTCTCCTTAGCATCCCTGGGTATTCATTCAACCTTTATTTAGGCAGGTTAATCTCATTGAGCCTCGAGGACTCATTTACAAGAGAGACCTGTCTACAAACTAAAGAATGATGACAACAGCAACAGTAGATTTTCCTTGGACAATCAACAACAGACAATCATAGAGGCATACAAATTTTTTTAACAAGTTAAAACAAAGATATCAAAGTATCTATCTAAAAAAGCTAAGTCTGGTCCTCTAGACATTCAAAAAACAAACAAAACTAAGCAACAAAAAAACTGTAGAAACGTTTCGTCTTTCGTCCAAAAGACTTCCTCAGTCAAAACAGATAGATTATAAGGCAGCTGTAGAAAATCAAAAACAGGAACATGTATGCATTGGTTTTTGCCAGGAGTCCAACAGATTCTTAAAGCCATTTAGAGAGGTCAAGGTCGAGATCTTCAGATCTTTTTGTAAGATATTCCAGGAAGCAGAAGCTGAGTAGGAGAAGGCCCTTGGGAAATTCAGTTGGGGTCCAGAGAGAGAGGGAAAAAAACACTGGGGATTCGTGGGACAGCTCCCCAGCTCGAGGGGTCACCTGGCTGGCAGGATGCGCTCAGACTAACCGGTGGGGTGGAAGCGGCCGGTCCTGGGGCCGAAATAATTTTTTGGACGTTCCCGTCCGGCTCTCAGAGTCACTGAACAACGAATTTGGTTGGAAGGTGGACCAACTTTAGTCCTGTTCGAAAAACGGGTCAGTTTAATGATAAAGACTACAGAGACACCGGGGAAGAAGGGTCCATCAGCTCGCCGGTACCAGAAGGGTAGGTCTATTTAGGTGTACTGGAGAAGTGAGTCTGATCGTTGGTTGAACCTCAGATCATGGAGGAACAATGCGGGTTCCATCCTGGCTGTGGAACACTCAACTAGCTCTTTACACTCACTAGGGTCTTCTAGGGATCATGGGAGTTTGACCATCCAGTCTACGTGTTTTGTGGACTTGGAGAAGGCATTCGACCATGTTCCTTCGGGTATACAACTGTCTTTTTCAATTTAATGGTATAACTGTGTCCCAATGTCCCTCCTAACTGGAAGCAGCAGGAGCTTGTTGACTGTCAGTATTGAAGACTGCATGTGTGTGTATGTGCAGTAAAAAGTTCAGTGTCTCTGAGGGGAGACCATTTAGGTGTTTAGGCTTTATCACAACTTGATGTTTGTGTCTTTAGTTTTTTCAGTTAGTCCCATTTCTCACTGATTTTCCACTGAGCTTAATACTTTAACACATGTCAAAATAGTTTCTCGTTTATCAGTTTGTCTTGCAGGGGCAGCACCAACAAGATCAGGGGAAATGGCACTACAAATTAGGGTGACCTGACGTTTACAATTGGGGGCAGTCCCCATTTTGGACAACCGGTTCCTGGCTAAAGCTATCCACGAAAATGTCCCGATTTGGGCGTTATGAATGAAAAAAAAAAGTTGCAGATTATAGTAGCCGGGTGCAGATGCGTGCAACAACTGCTGTTTGGGCTGATCCTATGAGAAAAGTTCTATTCACAGTAGGAAACGTGTAGTCACTTGTGTTGAGGTGAAAATAGGGCTTAGATGTGTTTACCAAACCAAGCTTTTAAACAAGGCATAAAGTGGAGTAACTGCAGCTAGAATGAGTGCAAGTGGGATTTGTTTAAGTTTAGACTACGTGTTGAATACTACGTGTTGAATACTACATGAAGGTATATGTGCCAAGGGTTTATCCAACTAGATGTTTTAGAATGGTGACTTTAGTTCAATTTTTAGACTAAATTGACTCTTAAAATACTTGTTCAGATGACTAAATAAAAAAAAAAAAAATAAAAAAAAGATTTAGTAAAATATTGTGATCAAATGTATGAAAACACTGAGGTCTAACAGGACAAAAGTAGACACCAGTATCTTGTCAGACACCATATGATATCCCAGTCCTTTGGGTGTACATTTAAACATGCAGATAAACTTGCTCAAGGCCTGCCGGTTTTACAAAAACCCACTTCGCAAATTCAACTATTTCTTGGCCAAACATACATAACTGGACCTGCTATCATGGGATAGTGATGCCAGTGTAAGAGTATGATAAAAGGGGGGGGGGGGGAGTTAATGACAAGATTAAGTTAAAAATCTTTTATTCCAAAATACTAAATTTTAAAAACCATTACGATCAATAGAAGACGTCAGAAACCTGCTACAGGCTAACGTAGCTACATCCTGGTCCACCTGGCCTCTGGATGAGCCTTTCGGGCATAGGGAGTCGACGGCACCATCCACTGAGGAGCAGCTGTAGGGATCTGAAGCAGTTTATTCTGGAAAGTCAGTTCGTTCTGGTCAGCAGGTTGTTACAGCCGTCTGATAGCAAAGCCACCAAAGTTCTCAGGGATCTCATGGACTGTAGCCGAGGCAAAACCCTGACCAGGAGCTCCCACAGTGCTGCTCCTGGGGACAGCCAGATTATGGCTGGTTTTGTAGGTCAGCAGCCAACTTTTGGGTCTGGATTCTCTTTGATGATCCACAGTGGGTTTCCAAGTCTGGATCTGAGGAGAGAGACTCCTGGCCTTCTGTCCTTCAGACCTACGATTTGAAAACACCCTTTTAGCAGGACCACGAGCATTGGTGTTCATCTGTACAGAGCGTCCACGTGGTCCAGGAGCAGCTGGGCCAAACAGGATGGCTGAAGAACCAGTCTTGCTGTTGTGGAAAGATGTAGCAGCAGTCCTGGAAGGTTCCTGTGCCACAGACTGAGGAGAAACTGATCTGAAGGAGTGGCTTCCCCTAGAAGCCTGAAGAGATGGAGAGCTGTTGGATGGATACTTTATGGAATGCTGTGTTCCCTGCCAAGTGGGCCAACTTCTACTGCTGATATCAGAGGGGTTCTTCTGGGTCTGAATCACTGAAGGTCCACCATCAAATGACTGCCATGTTCCTTTTGGAGCAGCAGACCTGGGTGAGAATGGCCATTGCCTGTTGGCTTTGAATACAGAGCTGCTTTTCACCAGTCTGACTGAACTCTGGGCTGGCTGGGAAACAACTTGTGTTGAGCTCCTAGGGAGTCCAGGACCAGAACCACTGGTAACTGCAGGACCAGTGTTGAAGCTCCTGCTCTGGACAGAGTGTGGAGAAAAGCCTTGTCTGACTTGATTCTGGGGATAGCTGCTAAACTTGCTCAGGCTGCCATCTGGTTGGAAGCCAACATAACTGTTGCTGTTCTGGAAGCTCTGAGCTGCAGGACGAGAGACAACATGAGTCCACCATGGTGGGAAATTGGAGCAATAACTGAAATTCTCTTGTTCTTACCTCCTTGAGTCCAGAGACAACATACAAGCTCTGCTTGAACCAAGAAAACCACCAAGATCCTGTTCAAGAAACAAACATGAAATTTTAAAAAGAAAAGTGAACATTTCAATAAAAGTGTCTACAAACACTCACCCCAAATCAAGTCCACAAGTCATTTCTGGGTCTCTCTCTGCTCAAAGCCAAAGAAGCCCAACAAGCTTGCAGTGCCTGGCTCTGTGTTGTCTGTACAGCAGTGATTGGTATTTATTGGAACCTGCAGCCAATCACTGCTCAATGAACTGATTATCTGCAGGTGCTGCTGATCTGGAGTCAGGAGGTTCTTCTTCTTTTTATTCCTAATTTTTATCAGTGGCTGGCAAAAACAAAATGCATGCATTACTGCCACCAACTGGTAAGAAATGTGTCAAAATGTCCATTTGTTTACATTATCTTGTGTTTGTCCTGTCTAGGGTCATGTTTTTTTTTACTAACTCTGTTTTCTGTTTTTTTTTTGTTTTTTTAAATGCCTAAAATGTGCCTTAAATATGATTATTTTAAACCTTCTGAGTTCTTTTAGTTTAATCATTCTATTAAATGTTCTGATGGACTTATAGCATTTGTGAGACATTTCAATTTAATTCAGTTTATTTATATTCAATTCAGTACACTTCAGTTTATTTATATAGTGCCAAATCACAACAAAGTTGTCTCAGGGCACATTACAGGAGCCATCACATATATAGGAAAGCCAATTAGTAAAGTTCTCTATCTAAGGAATCCAGCAGACAAGTTGAATCTTGGCTTTGTTGCAGTCTCCCACCCTGAGCAAGCACTGTGGCAACAGTGGAAAGGAAAAACTCCCTTTTAAAAAGAAGAAACCTCCAGCAGAACCAGGCTCAGGACAAGTGGCCATCTATACCTGAAAGACAAATAAAAAATTGACCCCATGTTAAGGATAGAAAAAATAATTACAAATACAAAACAGGTTGAGCAGAGTAAGTAAAGACAGTAGCAGAGTGAAAAAGTGTGGTCAGTTTGTCCTCCAGCAGTCTAAACCTATAGCAGCATAACTAATGTACATCTCAGGAAACCCAAGCTGACACTAATAATTATAATGAATTCAATTTATAACACACTTTTCATTAGTGAAAATCTCAAAGTGCTACACACATTGAATGCTACACACATTCATACACCGGTAGCGGCAGACTGCAAGGTGATTTCCAGTCCCACCGGGAGCAACTCGGGGTTAAGTGTCTTGCCCAAGGACACAACAACACATGGTGTGGGGAACTGGGATTTGAACCGCCAACCTTCCGATCAGGGGACAACTGCCATTACCACTACTCCACAGCCGCCCCATAGGATTTAGCAAAAAGGAGAGTCTTAAGCCTAGATATAAAACTGGATAATGTGTCAGCCTCACGGACAGAGATTGGAAGTTGGTTCCACAAGAGAGGAGCCTGATAACTGAAAGCTCTGCCTCCCGTTTTGTTATTGTAAATTGTTGGAACCACAAGTAAACCTGCAGCCTGAGAGCAAAGTGCTCTGTTAAGAAAATATGGAACAATAAGATCTGTAATATAAGATGGAGCTAAGTTGTTGAGAGCTTTGTAGGTTAGAAGTAGGAATTTGAATTATATACTGGATTTGACAGGGAGCCAATGGAGGGAAGCTGAAACTGGAGAGATATGATCTCTCATACTAACTCCAGTTAAGACTCTGGCAACAGCATTTTGGATCAACTGAAGATGTTTTAAAGTATTTGGACACCCATATAACAAACCATTGTAACAGTCAAGTCTAGATGTGAAAAATGCATGAACCAGTTTTTGTGCATCATTTTTGGATAAGATGTTTCTAATTTTAGTAATATTACGCAGGTGGAAGAATGCAGTTCTAGTAAAGTTTTTAATGTGGGGGATAAAAGACATGTCCTGATCAAAAATAACACCAATATTTTTAACATTAGAACTGGAAGCCAGATCAATGCCATCTAAGGAGGGCGAAAGAATGAAAAATCCATTCCGGTGCTCAGGCCCAAAAACCAAAACCTCATTCTTGTCTTTGTTCAAAAGGAGAAAATTTAGGGTCATCCAGGTTTTTATGTCTTCAAGACATGCTTGTAGTCTAACTGATTATATTCATTGTTTTTTTTGGACAAATAGAATTGTGTGTCATCAGCATAATAATGAAAACATATCCCATGCCGTTTACTAACTACAGTACCTAATGAAAGCATATATAAAATAAAGAGTATAGGCCCAAGCACTGAGCCCTAAGGAACTACATGACTAACTTTGGTATATGAAGAAGATTTATTATTTACATTTACAAACTGGAATCTATCAGCTATACATTATATGATTTAAACCATTTTAGAGCTTTTTCTGTAATCCCAATATCATATTCAAGTATCAGTAGTAAAATATTGTGATCATCTGTATCAAATGTAGCACTGAGGTCGAACAGGACCAGTGTAGACACCTGTCCATTGTCAGATGCTATCCATCCATCCATCCATCCATCCATCTTCTTCCGCTTATCTGGGGTCGGGTCGCGGGGGTAGCAGCCTAAGTAGGGAGGCCCAGACTTCCCTCTCCCCAGCCACTTGGAGCAGTTCCTCCGGGGGAATCCCAAGGCGTTCCCAGGCCAGCCGAGAAACATAGTCCCTCCAGCGCGTCCTGGGTCTTCCTCTGGGTCTCCTCCCGGTGGGACGTGCCCGGAACACCTCACCAGGGAGGCGTCCAGGAGGCATCCTAACCAGATGCCCGAGCCACCTCAACTGGCTCCTCTCGATGTGGAGAAGCAGCGGCTCTACTCCGAGTCCCTCCCGGATGACTGAGCTTCTCACCCTATCTCTAAGGGAGAGTCCAGCCACCCTGCGGAGAAAACTCATTTCAGCCGCTTGTATCCGAGATCTTGTTCTTTCGGTCATAACCCAAAGCTCATGACCATAGATGAGGGTGGGAACGTAGATCGATCGGTAAATTGAGAGCTTTGCCTTTTGACTCAGCTCTCTCTTCACCACGACAGACCGGTACAGCGCCCGCTTCACTGCGGACGCTGCACCTATCCGCCTATCGATCTCACGCTCCAGTTTTCCCTCATTCGTGAACAAGATCCCGAGATACTTAAACTCCTCCACTTGGGGCAGGACCTCCTCCCCGACCCGGAGAGGGCATGCTACCCTTTTCCGGCTCAAGACCATGGCCTCGGATTTGGAGGAACTGATCCTCATCCCGGCCGCATCACACTCGGCTGCAAACCGCTCCAGTGAAAGTTGTAAATCACGAACTGATGAAGCCAGTAGGACCACATCATCTGCAAAAAACAGAGAAGCGATTCTAAGGTCACCAAAACGGATCCTCTCAACACCTTGGCTGCGCCTAGAAATTCTGTCCATAAAAGTTATGAACAGAATCGGTGACAAAGGGCAACCTTGGCGGAGTCCAACTCTCACCGGAAACGAGCCTGACTTACTGCCGGCAATGCGGACCAAGCTCTGACACCGGTCGTACAGGGACCTAACAGCCCTTATCAAAGGGCCTGGTACCCCATACTCCCGGAGTACCCCCCACAGAACCCCCCGAGGGACGCGGTCGAATGCCTTCTCCAAGTCCACAAAGCACATGTAAACTGGTTGGGCAAACTCCCACGCACCCTCCAGGACCCTGCTGAGGGTGTAGAGCTGGTCCAGTGTTCCACGACCAGGACGAAAACCACACTGCTCCTCCTGAATCCGAGGTTCGACTATCCGACGGACCCTCCTCTCCAGAACCCCTGAATAGACCTTACCAGGGAGGCTTAAGAGTGTGATCCCCCTATAGTTGGAACACACCCTACGGTCCCCCTTTTTAAATAGGGGAACCACCACCCCAGTCTGCCAATCCAAGGGAACTGCCCCCGATGTCCACGCGATATTGCAGAGTCGCGTAAGCCAACACAACCCTACAACATCCAGAGCCCTAAGGAACTCCGGGCGAATCTCATCCACCCCCGGAGCCTTGCCACCGCGGAGCTTTTTAACCACCTCGGCGACCTCAGCACCAGAGATCGGAGAACCCGACCCAAAGTCCCCAGGCTCTGCTTCCTCAGTGGAAGACGTGCCAGTAGGATTGAGGAGGTCTTCGAAGTATTCCGCCCACCGACTCACAACATCCCGAGTTGAGGTCAGCAGCACGCCACCTCCACCATAAATGGTGTTGGTCTCGTACCTCTTTCCCCCCCTGAGACGCCGGATGGTGGACCAGAATCGCCTCGAAGCCGTACGGAAGTCATTCTCCATGGCCTCTCCGAACTCCTCCCACGCCCGAGTTTTTGCCTCAGCAACCACCCGAGCCGCATGCCGCTTGGACTGCCGGTACCTATCAGCTGCTTCCGGGGTCCCACAAGCCAAAAAGGCCCAATAGGACTCCTTCTTCAGCCTGACAGCATCCCTCACTGCCGGTGTCCACCACCGGGTTCGAGGGTTGCCACCTCGACAGGCACCAACAACCTTGCGGCCACAGCTCCGATAAGCTGCCTCGACAATAGAGGCGCGGAACACGGCCCACTCGGACTCCATGTCCCCCGCCTCCCTCGGAACGTGTTCAAAGCTCTCCCGGAGGTGGGAGTTAAAGCTCCGTCTTACGGGAGACTCTGCCAGACGTTCCCAGCAGACCCTCACGATACGTTTGGGTCTGCCAGGTCTGACCGGCATCCTCCCCCACCATCGGAGCAAACTCACCACCAGGTAGTGGTCAGTAGACAGCTCCGCCCCTCTCCTCACCCGAGTGTCCAAGACATGCGGCCGCAGATCAGATGAGACGACAACAAAGTCGATCATCGAACTGCGACCTAGGGTGTCCTGGTGCCAAGAGCACATATGGACACCCTTATGCTTAAACATGGTGTTCGTTATGGACAATCCATGACGAGCACAGAAGTCCAATAACAGAACACCACTCTGGTTCAGATCAGGGGGGCCGTTCCTCCCAACCACACCCCTCCAGGTCTCACTGTCATTGTCAGATGCTATGAGAATATTATTAGTAACTTTCACCAGTGCTGTTTCTGTGCTATGATGAGCTCTAAATAATTAAAAATAATATTAATATTTATAATAAGATTATACGGGGACAACCCCAGTTTCTTATCTAAAATTTATCAACTTCTAAAGGGAGTATCTGAAAGAAAAAAATTGTTTTCTTTGTTAAATATTAAATTTTCAGTATATGTTATAATATTTTTGGAGGGGTGTGTGATTATATTATGTCTCTGTTCTAGAGTAGTAGAAGACTTATAGAAGAGGAGAGCGGAAGGACATAGACTACGGCAATAGAAAAAATAGTTAAAGAGAGCGAAGAAAAATACAGACTGATTGAAAAGAGTGAATGAGAGCAGAGAAAAATAGGAAGACTAATAGAAAGAAGAATAAAGCAAAGAGAAGGAAAAAGAGAAAGAAAAGAGCAGGTGAATGTTGCAAAGAAAAAGGAGGAAAGGAAAGGGAATAAGAAAGGCAAACCATCAGGTGGCTGAGCCAGGGAACGCGGCACTTTACAAACACTAGATTTAGTGTAGGTGGGGTGCTGTTGACCTCAATAAGTGATGTCATCAGGAGGTGGGGTGATTACTTATTGAAACTTCTCAAACCCATCGGTGTGTCTTCTATTGAGGAAGTGTTGTCAGAGGACAATGGGATTTGTTCGTCCATCACCAAGGCTGACGTCACCAAGGTAGTTAAAAAGCTCCACGGTGTCAGGGCTCCTGGAGTAGCTGATATCCAACTTGATTCCCTTAAGGCTCTGGATGTTGCAGGGCTCTCTTGATTTACATGCCTTTGCAACATCTTGTGGACATCTGGTCCAGTGCCACTGGATTGGCAGGCAGGGATGGGGGTAACCCTCTTCAAAACAAAGGGACCAGAGGGTGTGTTGTAGTTACAGGGACATCAGTCTTCTTACCCTCCCCAGTAAGGTCTATTCAGTGGTGCTGGAGAAGCGGGTCTGCTCATTGGTCAAACCTCATATTCAGGAGGAACAATGTGGGTTACGTCCTGGCTGTGGAAGACTGGACCAGCTCTTTACTCTCACTAGGGTCCTGGAAGGGTCATGGGAGTTTGCACATCCAGTCTACATGTCATTTGTGGACTTGGAGAACCTTTTCAACTGTGTTCTTTGAGTTACACTGTGGGGGATGCTCTGCGAGTATGGGATTATGGGTCAGTTGCTACAGGCCATTCATTTCTTATACAAGTGGTGTAAGTTTGGTTCACATTGCTGGTAGGAAGTTGGACCCCTTCAGGGTCAGAGGCAGATTCAATCAGGGCTGCTCATTGTCACTGATTCTGTTCATGATTTTCATGGACGTGAAATTTTCAGTGCGGCCAAGGGACAAAGGAAATCAAATTTGGTGGCCTGAGGATTCAGCTCTGCTATTTGCAGATGATGTGGTCCTGTTGGCGTCATCATGCCATAGGAAGGAACTTTGTTAACAAACTATTTTCATCTAATTTACCGGTTTTATAACCTACCATAGCACTGAATCTGTTCTTTTAAGGGTTTTTAATGACATTGTTATCGCTGGATTCTGGAAACTGTGTTTTACTTGTGCTTTTAGATTTAACAGATGCTTTTGACACAGTCGACCATGAAATTCTTATCGCCAGATTGGAGCAATGGGTGGGCATCACTGGCTCAGCTCTGCAGTGGTTTAGGTCCTACCTTTCAAATCGAAGTTTCAGTGTGAAGATTGATAATTTTACCTCTGCATCTGCTGCCCTCCCCTGGGGTGTACCCCAGGGATCTATCCTTGGTCCTCTTCTCTTCTCACTTTACCTTCTGCCACTCGGTTCTATTTTCAGAAAGCATGGTGTGCAGTTTCATTTGTATGCGGATGACTGTCAAGTCTATTTTCCTGTAAAACAAAATGGCTCCACGCAGTCTCTTCTGGACTGTCTTGGTGACATTAGAGGGTGGATGGCGCTTAATTTCCTCCATTTTAATGATAAAAAGACCGAGGTTATGGTCTTTAAATCTAGTGCTCCTGACAGTCCCACCACTTTTGATTTTTCCTCTTTGGCCCCATATGAAAAGTCGATTGTGACAAATCTAGGAGTGAAAATTGACCCCTGCCTGAAACTGGACTGTCACATCAACAGCATGGTTAAGTCCTCGTTCTTTCATCTGAGGCGCCTGTCAAAAATCAAGCCCCTCCTTTCTAGACGCCACTTAGAGACAGTAATCCACGCTTTTATTACTTCACGCCTGGATTATTGTAACTCTCTTCTGATTGGAGTAAATAAGGCCTCGCTTTCTCGGTTGCAGCTGGTACAAAATGCTGCTGCACGATTTTTGACTGGTACAGGCAGACGTGAGCACATCACTCCAGTTTTAATGTCCCTTCATTGGCTTCCTGTCCAGTTTCGAATCCATTTTAAAGTTTTATTGTTTGTTTTTAAGTCTTTGAACGGTTTTAGTCCCTCTTATCTGTCTGAACTGCTTCAACTTTATGTGCCATCACGTGCTCTCAGATCCGCTGACCAGATGCTTTTAGCAGTCCCGAAAACCTTTTATAAGACCAGAGGAGACAGAGCATTTTCAGCTCTGGCTCCTAAATTGTGGAACGAGCTGCCACTGAAGGTCAGGCAGGCCCCATCAATATCTGTTTTTAAAACTCGTTTAAAAACACATATGTTTTCATTGGCTTTTAAACCAGAATGAGTTCACATCTCTGTTTTAATGTTGTATTATTTTACTTGTGATGTTCTGATATTTATATGATTGAGATTGATTGTTTTTATTGTTTTGTGCTTGTTTTTATTCTTGTACAGCACTTCGGACGGCTGCTGCTGTATTTTTAAGTGCTTTATAAATAAACTGGTATGGTATGGTATGGTAATATAATTTTATTTCCCCAAATTTTACACTTCACAATTGTTGCCTGAGATTTTTGTCTTATTTTATCCGAGTGTCTCTTCTTTCAGGAAGTAACATCAGCAGAAGTCCTTTAGAAATGTTTGTATTTAGTGTGAAGCAACAGTAGAGTCCCTGGAGTATACAAGGCTGAGTGGAACCACATTTCTAAACTGGAACATTTCTTACCACACGGTACAGATATAGATTCTATGAGACAAAGACTAATCTTGTGTTTCCTTTGCGCTCCTGGTAGTTCAGGCTTCCAGTCATGGGTCCTTGGTTCTTCTTCCTCCAGATGTTCTGTTGTCTTCATGCCTCCCGTGTTTACCTGAAGTCAGAAACCCTTTGAGGACTTTCTTCCTGGAAGAACCTCTGAGATAAAAACAACCAAACATCGACACCCAGCCTTTGTGTTTGTCCTGCCACTCTCCACCTTTATGCTTCTGTTGCGGGGATGCACTGCGCTCTATTATTTTATCATATCTGTAACCTTTTCTCTTCTTTACTATCATTGTGATCAGAATGGCATGTTGTTATAATGCCTTGGTTCACTGGCATCACGTAACAGCTGGCCAGATGCGCTATCGGCCATCCCTCTATGTAAGAATCCATGAGAAACGCATCTCCAGCCAGGGCTTAATTTGTAAACCGATCTATGGTGTAATGCAAATAGCAGGTGGGGGTGGGGGCAGGAGGCAGATGGGTCTGTGGCTCTTTCCCCAGAAAATTTTGAATATACCATTTCCTGCATTTTGGTGTATTTTAAAGGGGACCACATGTAAGTATTTAAATTTTTTATGTTATTTCTGTGTGCTATCTTGACAATATTAATTCATTTTAATACACAAAATAATTCTTAGATAATTAATTATACCCTTTTTAATTCTGCCATTTTTAACTTTCGTTTTGAACGACCGGTTTCTGATACTGAGTTCTGAAGTCCACGCCCTTCAACGATCTGTTTACGCCCTCTGTAACAGCCAGTATCTGTAATGTGTTGTTGTTTTAAAA
This sequence comes from Garcialebias charrua, assembly GCA_038048925.1. Classification (NCBI taxonomy): domain Eukaryota; kingdom Metazoa; phylum Chordata; class Actinopteri; order Cyprinodontiformes; family Rivulidae; genus Garcialebias; species Garcialebias charrua. The sequence continues at coordinate 23,086 of JBBPBX010005219.1, read as the reverse complement.
TTAGCTCTTTTTTTATTACTCATTTGACTTACTGTTAGTGTTAGCTTAAGATAACTTACCGAAACCCGTCTGAGCGCGCCGCAATTTGCTGCTCCTTTTAGCATTAGACCACCCGAATCCGATGCTAATGTTAGCTTGTTCCTCTTCCGGTGTTCGCCAGCTCCGCTCGTTGCACGCAGAGATTTTGGGAGTTATCGCTGTTCCAGTCAAGACAACACAAAGTTCACCAAGTGTCTCCCGTAAATTAATCCGTAAGGAGAAGGTCCTCGCTGCTGCGAGGCTGCTGCGAGGCAGCAGCGAGGCTGTACAGTTGAAGCTCCGCTCCATCGCGCCAGAAGAGGGTCCCGTTGCCGCAGGTCCCTACGCCGGGGGTCCGCTCGTTTAATTTTTGCCGGCTGCGCGTTGGGAGCGATCGCAAATACACTAAAAATTGAACTAAAACCTCCCGCCTGCCGTGATAATGCATCTTGTCCTGTCTAAATGTGCTATAAAAAGCTGGTAGAGTTTTTTTGGACTTTATCATGGAGTGTCTATTGACAAATCGTGATAGATTCTTTTTTTTGAATACCACGTTCTTACCCGTTTGTGTCTATTAATTTTTCCATATCTGCTGACCTTCATCCCGAGACGGATGAGAGAGGCCGCGCTGAAGAACATGTCATGTGTTTTGAATAAGCAGCAGCTTTACATACTCAACCTCTCCTGGATGACTGTGTATACATAATCACGTTGTATTGGTGAGAACTGGTGCAATGTTAATAAAAGCTATTCTATTCTATTCTATTCTAAAACATAAAAATAACAATTATACTTTATTTATAAAGCCATTTAAAAAAACACAGCTGCAACAAAGTGCTGTACACATGAAATTAAGAACATATAAACAAAAGATGAGATGAAATCATGAAAAACAACAGTCATGTGTTTAATACAGAAGTGGGTTGAGCCTAACCAGGGGTTGCTAGGTGAGGAGCTGGACTCAGGTTGGGGTGGGTTGTTGTTATGTATCCTGAGGAAGCTGCCCATGCTGGCACCTACAGGTTTTTTGTGTATGTTGACTGCAGTCTTGTTTTGTTGGTTAATCAGTCTGATTATGATCAGGCTTGTGTGTTCAGTCAGCAGCACCTAAGTGACACGCCTATATAAACCACAAGGTGAGGATACTCGAAGGCGGAGTGTTGTGAGCTCAGAGTATGGTTGCTTTGTGCTGAGCTGTTTGGGTACTGTGTGGTACTGTGGGGTGTTCTCCGCCCACCCCTGTCTTAAGGTTTGGTGATCTTCTGTTGAGAAGATTGTTGGTGAGTAGAAGTGTTTGCTCATTTTTGCTCTTTGACTGAGGCACTTATGAGGAGTTGCTTTTTGTTTGTCTTTGACTGTGCTTAAGTGCACTTAGCAGCTAAAGGGTGCTTTAGTGACGTTTAGGTCCTGCTCAGTAGAGGGACGCTGAACAGTGTGGTTTCACTAATTTTATTCAACCAGGAGGTTGTGTGGCTGGCAGAGAGGCGACCAGCCGTTTGGAGTTTTTGTTTTGTTTGCCTAATGACAGTGTGAGTTCGGTAGCTCAGTTTTCGGTTTTCTTTTACCCCTAGAGTCCCCCTTTGGTTAGGTAGTCCGTCACCAGACAGGCTTCGACGGCCCTGTTTTTATGGGTTGGCCCTGCGCTGGTGACGTTATATTATTTTTGGCTGACTCACTCTGTCCACCATTCGTTTGAACTTTTGTCTGTTTTTGCTTTTTCCTTGACCCTGTGCCAGAAGACGGTGCACTCCGCACCTGGAGGGAGGAGTGCAGGGGTCCATCTTACCCTGTCGGGCAGTTTTGCAATAAAGCTTTTTAATTTACCTTCTGCCTTCTTGTGTCCCTTTAATGTGTTCGGCCTGAGCCAGCCGTAACAGTTGTCCTCTCTCGCTTGTGACGTAACATGCGAGAGTATTTTAAAACGAAACGTAATTATCACAGTAAAATAAATCTACTTCGAGTAAATAAACCACTGGGTGCATTTTTTTGGCACAAAGACTGTTTTTTTATGAAGTAAATACCCAAAGCTGAGTTAAAAAAAACATTAAAAAGTGAATTTTGCATGTGTGGTCCCCTTAACAGGTTGTTAAAAACATCTACGTCCAAGCGGCATGCGGCTCGGGTGGTGGCTGATGCAAAAACTCGGGCGTGGGAGGAGTTCGGAGAGGCCATGGAGAATGACTTCCGTACGGCTTCGAGGCGATTCTGGTCCACCATCCGGCATCTCAGGGGGGGAAAGCGGTACGCGACCAACACCATTTATGGTGGGGATGGCGTGCTGTTGACCTCAACTCGGGATGTTGTGAGTCGGTGGGCGGAATACTTCGAAGACCTCCTCAATCCTACTGGCACGTCTTCCACTGAGGAAGCGGAGCCTGGGGACTTTGGGTCGGGCTCTCCAATCTCTGGAGCTGAGGTCACCGAGGTGGTTAAAAAGCTCCGCGGTGGCAGGGCTCCAGGGGTGGATGAGATTCGCCCTGAGTTCCTTAGGGCTCTGGATGTTGTGGGGTTGTGTTGGCTTACGCGACTCTGCAATATCGCGTGGACATCGGGGGCAGTTCCCTTGGATTGGCAGACTGGGGTGGTGGTTCCCCTATTCAAAAAGGGGGACCGTAGGGTGTGTTCCAACTATAGGGGGATCACACTCTTAAGCCTCCCTGGTAAGGTCTATTCAGGGGTTCTGGAGAGGAGGGTCCGTCGGATAGTCGAACCTCGGATTCAGGAGGAGCAATGTGGTTTTCGTGCTGGTCGTGGAACACTGGACCAGCTCTACACCCTCAGCAGGGTCCTGGAGGGCGCGTGGGAGTTTGCCCAACCAGTTTACATGTGCTTTGTGGACTTGGAAAAGGCATTCGACCGCGTCCCTCGGGGGGTTCTGTGGGGGTACTCCGGGAGTATGGGGTACCAGGCCCATTGATATGGGCTGTTAGGTCCCTGTACGACCGGTGTCAGAGCTTGGTCCGCATTGCCGGCAGTAAGTCAGGCTCGTTTCCAGTGAGAGTTGGACTCCGCCAAGGTTGCCCTTTGTCACCGATTCTGTTCATAACTTTTATGGACAGAATTTCTAGGCGCAGCCAAGGTGTTGAGAGGATCCGTTTTGGTGGCCTTAGAATCGCTTCTCTGTTTTTTGCAGATGATGTGGTCCTGTTGGCTTCATCAGATCGTGATCTACAGCTTTCGCTGGAGCGGTTTGCAGCCGAGTGTGATGCGGCCGGGATGAGGATCAGTTCCTCCAAGTCCGAGGCCATGGTCTTGAGCCGGAAAAGGGTAGCATGCCCTCTCCGGGTCGGGGATGAGGTCCTGCCCCAAGTGGAGGAGTTTAAGTATCTCGGGGTCTTGTTCACGAATGAGGGAAAACTGGAGCGTGAGATCGATAGGCGGATAGGTGCAGCGTCCGCAGTGAAGCGGGCGCTGTACCGGTCTGTCGTGGTGAAGAGAGAGCTGAGTCGAAAGGCAAAGCTCTCAATTTACCGATCGATCTACGTTCCCACCCTCATCTATGGTCATGAGCTTTGGGTTGTGACCGAAAGAACGAGATCTCGGATACAAGCGGCTGAAATGAGTTTTCTCCGCAGGGTGTCTGGACTCTCCCTTAGAGATAGGGTGAGAAGCTCAGTCATCCGGGAGGGACTCGGAGTAGAGCCGCTGCTTCTCCACATCGAGAGGAGCCAGTTGAGGTGGCTCGGGCATCTGGTTAGGATGCCTCCTGGACGCCTCCCTGGGAGGTGTTCCGGGCATGTCCCACCGGGAGGAGACCCAGAGGAAGACCCAGGACACGCTGGAGGGACTATGTTTCTCGGCTGGCCTGGGAACGCCTTGGGATTCCCCCAGAGGAGCTGCTCCAGTGGCTGGGGAGAGGGAAGTCTGGGCCTCCCTACTTAGGCTGCTACCCCCGCGACCCGACCCCGGATAAGCGGACGAAAATGGATGGATGGATGGATGGATGGATGGATGCTGTATATGCTAAGGTGCATTAGGACCTTTAATTTTAGGAATATTTAAGAGAATCGGTACTCGAAAAAAAAATATGAGCTTGATTCTATTTATATTATGAACTTGTATTAATGATAACAGAATATGATAGAAGTGGTCCAAAAATTGTTGTTTGTGCCTATGCGCCAAACGGCAATGCAGATTACCCACCCTTTTTGGAGTCATTGGAGGGGGTATTGGAGAGTGCGCCTCTTGGGGACTCCCTTGTTCTACTGGGGACTTCAACGCTCACGTGGGCAATGACAGTGAGACCTGGAGGGGTGTGGTTGGGAGGAACGGCCCCCCTGATCTGAACCAGAGTGGTGTTCTGTTATTGGACTTCTGTGCTCATCATGGATTGTCCATAACGAACACCATGTTCAGGCATAAGGGTGTACATATGTGCTCTTGGCACCAGGACACCCTAGGTCGCAGTTCGATGATCGACTTTGTTGTCGTCTCATCTGATCTGCGGCCGCATGTCCTGGACACTCGGGTGAAGAGAGGGGCGGAGCTGTCAACTGACCACTACCTGGTGGTGAGTTGGCTCCGATGGTGGGGGAGGATGCCGGTCAGACCTGGCAGACCCAAACGTATTGTGAGGGTCTGCTGGGAACGTCTGGCAGAGTCTCCCGTAAGACGGAGCTTTAACTCCCACCTCCGGGAGAGCTTTGAACACGTTCCGAGGGAGGCGGGGGACATTGAGTCCGAGTGGGCCATGTTCCGTGCCTCTATTGTCGAGGCAGCTTATCAGAGTTGTGGCCGCAAGGTTGTTGGTGCCTGTCGTGGTGGCAACCCTCGAACCCGGTGGTGGACACCGGTGGTGAGGGATGCTGTCATGCTGAAGAAGGAGTCCTATTGGGCCTTTTTGGCCTGTGGGACCCCGGAAGCAGCAGATAGGTACCGACAGTCCAAGCGGCATGCGGCTCGGGTGGTTGCTGAGGCAAAAACTCGGGCGTGGGAGGAGTTCGGAGAGGCCATGGAGAATGACTTCCGTACGGCTTCGAGGCGATTCTGGTCCACCATCCGGCGTCTCAGGGGGGAAGCGGTACGCGACCAACACCATTTATGGTGGGGATGGCGTGCTGTTGACCTCAACTCGGGATGTTGTGAGTCGGTGGGCGGAATACTTTGAAGACCTCCTCAATCCTACTGGCACGTCTTCCACTGAGGAAGTGGAGCCTGGGGACTTTGGTCGGGCTCTCCAATCTCTGGTGCTGAGGTCACCGAGGTGGTTAAAAAGCTCTGCGGTGGCAGGGCTCCAGGGTGGATGAGATTCGCCCGAGTTCCTTAGGGCTCTGGATGTTGTGGGGTTGTGTTGGCTTACGCGACTCTGCAATATCGCGTGGACATCGGGGCAGTTCCCTTGGATTGGCAGACTGGGGTGGTGGTTCCCCTATTCAAAAAGGGGGACCGTAGGGTGTGTTCCAACTATAGGGGGATCACACTCTTAAGCCTCCCTGGTAAGGTCTATTCAGGGGTTCTGGAGAGGAGGGTCCGTCGGATAGTCGAACCTCGGATTCAGGAGGAGCAATGTGGTTTTCGTCCTGGTCGTGGAACACTGGACCAGCTCTACACCCTCAGCAGGGTCCTGGAGGGCGCGTGGGAGTTTGCCCAACCAGTTTACATGTGTTTTGTGGACTTGGAAAAGGCATTCGACCGCGTCCCTTGGGGGGTTCTGTGGGGGGTACTCCGGAGTATGGGGTACCAGGCCCATTGATATAGGTCCCTGTACGACCGGTGTCAGAGCTTGGTCCACATTGCCGGCAGTAAGTCAGGCTCGATTCCAGTGAGAGTTGGACTCCGCCAAGGTTGCCCTTTGTCACCGATTCTGTTCATAACTTTTATGGATAGAATTTCTAGGCGCAGCCAAGGTGTTGAGAGGATCCGTTTTGGTGGCCTTAGAATTGCTTCTCTGTTTTTTGCAGATGATGTGGTCCTATTGGCTTCATCAGGTCGTGATCTACAACTTTCACTGGAGCGGTTTGCAGCCGAGTGTGATGCGGCCGGGATGAGGATCAGTTCCTCCAAATCCGAGGCCATGGTCTTGAGCCGGAAAAGGGTAGCATGCCCTCTCCGGGTCGGGGAGGAGGTCCTGCCCCAAGTGGAGGAGTTTAAGTATCTCGGGGTCTTGTTCACGAATGAGGGAAAACTGGAGCATGAGATCGATAGGCGGATAGGTGCAGCATCCGCAGTGAAGCGGGCGCTGTACCGGTCTGTCGTGGTGAAGAGAGAGCTGAGTCGAAAGGCAAAGCTCTCAATTTACCGATCGATCTACGTTCCCACCCTCATCTATGGTCATGAGCTTTGGGTTGTGACCGAAAGAACGAGATCTCGGATACAAGCGGCTGAAATGAGTTTTCTCCGCAGGGTGTCTGGACTCTCCCTTAGAGATAGGGTGAGAAGCTCAGTCATCCGGGAGGGACTCGGAGTAGAGCCGCTGCTTCTCCACATCGAGAGGAGCCAGTTGAGGTGGCTCGGGCATCTGGTTAGGATGCCTCCTGGACGCCTCCCTGGTGAGGTGTTCCGGGCATGTCCCACCGGGAGGAGACCCAGAGGAAGACCCAGGACACGCTGGAGGGACTATGTTTCTCGGCTGGCCTGGGAACGCCTTGGGATTCCCCCAGAGGAGCTGCTCCAAGTGGCTGGGGAGAGGGAAGTCTGGGCCTCCCTACTTAGGCTGCTACCCCCGCGACCCGACCCCGGATAAGCGGACGAAAATGGATGGATGGATGGATGGTCCAAAAATTGAAAAGTGGAAGCAGCCCACTCCCATTCTCTCTTCACACCAATGCCTCAAACAAGGTGAAGATGAACCATGTTTTATTAATGATAGTTATATACAAATGGATACACCTGATATATACAAATAAATACATGATCAAACTTACTTTACAGTATACAAACATATAGTCATTTCCCTATCCTCTTGACTACCAGGAAAAATAAATAATGTCCATGCCCAATATTTTATTATTCATGTGGAAGAGAAAGGTGCCAAAACCCACCCTTTCATATTTAGCATCACTGAAAAGCCTTAAATGTCTTCTGTAGAGAGCAAAATGAGTTAATTCAGTAATATGCTGTGGGTGGGAGATATTCAGGTTTACAAATGTCCTCCAAGGTGGACAAATTTAAACTGCTGCTAGTCAGGAGGATAATATTAGCTTGTGACTGTAATTATGTGATCTCTCTCTCTCTCTCTCTCTCTCTCTCTCTCTCTCTCTCTCTATAAATATATACTGTATATATATATATATATATATGGGCAGCACGGTGGCACAACTGGTAGAGCTGCTGCCTCTCAGCGAGAAGGTTGCCGGTTCAAATCCCGGTCCGGGGCCTTTCTGGGTGGAGTTTGCATGTTCTCCCCGTGCATGCGTGGGTTTCCTCCGGGTACTCCGGTTTCCTCCCACAGACCAAAAAACATGCTTGTTAGGCTGATTGGTGACTCTAAATTGACCCTAGGTGTGAGTGTGAGAGTGGATGGTTGTTTGGTGTGAGTGAGACAGGTCCCTCTTGTAAATGAGTCCCCGTGACTCAACGAGGCTAGCCTGTATAAATAAAGGTTGAATGAATGAATGAAAAAAAAAATATATATATATATATATATATATATATATATATATATATATATATATATATATATATATATATATATATATATATATATATATATATATACAGGTGGTCCCCGATTTACGAGCGCTCTTACTTACGAGGTTCCGGATTTACGAGGTTATCATATTTAATAAAAATATGAAAAAATTTTTTTTGTGTGTGTGTGTTTAAATGTTCTTAATTTCATGTGTACAGCACTTTGTTGCAGCTGTGGTTGTTTATAAATAAAGTATTATTATTATAATTACAGTACAGTGCATGATTATTAATTTTTAAGCCGATTTACAAAGTTTTGCGGCAGTTTCTGACAGTTTCCGCCAGTTTTCGGCAGTCAGTCAGTTTTAGGCAGTGCCCACGAATTGAGCCAGTTAGCTCCAGTGTCCAGTCTCGTAGTTCCATCAGACAGCCGACTTTGTCCGATCAGATGTTCCTGCGCTCGGATACATGATCTGGAGCTGAACGGTGGTTTTGTGGAGGAACGATGGGCGAAACAAAACAACACTATTGACCGCGTGAAGCTGCAGACAGCCAACCTGACTGACTGGATTAGCAACGAGCTAACATTAGCCTCGTGGCTTCTATCCGACAGCCGGCTTTGTGCGATCAGAGGTTCCTGGAGCTTGCCTCGATGTCGGACTAGAAGCCGAAGATATCGGGGGACACCCAGCTAACTTGGAGAAACAAAGCCAACAGCCTTTTTGGATGGGCTAAGCTAACAGGTGCAGCTATGCCCAACAGCAACCACAGAGTTGGAGGGGCTAGGCTAATAGGTGCAGCTAATGGCGGCGCGCGCAGACGGCATTCAGTAAGTTATTATAACTTATTAAAACTTTTTTTTGGCTCCAAATGTATGAAGATAGCATACTAACAGTTCTTCCTTTAAATGGTCGATTTTGGGTTGCGCTCAGAAAAAATGATACGGGTTTGGGCCAGGCTGGGTTTTTGTCTGTGTCTGATTTTTTAGGCCCAAATGCAACTCTTCCCCAGACCCCCTGCAACCCCAACCATCTGGCCCGCCCGCTATTTGTGTTCCAGCATTGATCAGTTTACAAATGATGCCCTTGATATGACTACTGTATATATTCTTTACTGTATTTTCAATGTTGTTCTTATACATTTTTATTATAATTCTACTGCTGTTAATATCATAATTTTTTACCATTAGTGGGTGATACTGTTCTGTAAATTTTTAAACCTTTTTTATGTTGTGTGTGAAGCACCTTGATAACAGTTTATCTGTTTTAACTGTGCTATATAAATAAAATTGACTTGACTTGACTTCTGCTGTTATGATTCTGTTCAGTTTATGTAAAGAGTTTTCTGTAATAGTTTGAAGATGTGGCGATACATTTATTATGTTCATTGTGTGAATAGGTAAAGTTTTCAAGTGGTTTTGATACTGTTTATTTTCTCAAAACTAATTTTTGGAAGTTGAAATGAAAAATTGTGTTAATTGTGTCTTGAATGAAAAATACTTCATGTTTAAAAGTATAACAATTGTATTGACACTATTAAAGAACAGGTCTTAAGTATTTATGTTACACAAATATTTCCATTGCTTTAAAGAGACAAATTGAAGAAATAAACATGAGGGTTATGAGGGGGTCTCTGAAACTTTTTCTTCCTGAACTCAAAAAGTTTGAGAACCCCCTGTGTGGCTTTCTACTCAAAGGAGATGTGCAGAATCATTAATAGATCAAACGTACAGACTCTCAGTCACAGCTAGAAAACAACATCAATTCTCTGCTAAGGTATCACTGAAACTCAGATTTTCAGCTGGTCTTCTCATACTACTGTTGAAATGTTTCTATTGTAAGTACCGGTAAGTAAGTGCTATTGTTATTAAAGCTGATCTTTCATTAACCAAATCAAAAATTGATCTGAACATCCCAACATCAGGCATTGTTAAAACTCGTAAAAAAATCCATGCAATGCTGCATGAAAATCTTTTAAAGATGTTTTTGAACTATTTTCGTTCTTTTGTTTGGTTTTTGTTCTTGTTAGTTTCCTGTGATTTCCACGAAGAACCAGTTTCTCAGCATTTATTTTATTTTATTTTGCATAACAGGAACATCGTGACTACAAAATCCACATGCAGAATCTGGCAGGACCACTTCATAGACGGCTTGGCATCAAAGATGTAACCAAAGTGAAAGAAAATCTGAGTTGCATTGTGTTCGGAAGTCTATGTTCTGCACCAGCATCTCTCCAAACCGCCAGCCTCCCACCTCTTCTTCCACAAAAGCTCCCTGACATTATGTTGGTGGTATTAGGTGTTACACAGGGGTCCATTTCCCTCTCAGTTGTCTAAGTGGAACACACCCGCTGTGGCCAGGCTCCCCGTCAGCTTCATGTGTGACAGTAATTTTACACAGCCGGGGCCCGAGGTCCCGGAGGTGGGCCATTAAAGTACAGGTGAGGTTAATTACAGAGAATTGTTAAGCCTGCTGCTGTGCGCCGGGCGAGTGGGAGGGATCTGACGCCTCCATTGCTGATTTCTGTGCGACATGGCTCCGCATGGCTCCGAGGGTGTTTGGCAGCAGATTTACACACAACACCTACAAATGTCAATCACTCAGGGAAACAGCTAGAAATTAAAGCCCACAACACAGCCACTTGAAAATACTACAGCTTGTTATTACGCCCGACGTATAAATTACCACACAAGACATGCTATTCCCCACATGAAACACATGAAAATTGAGAGTAACTACCTTTAAATAAACAGCTAGACTTAAGAAAGAAATGTAGCAAAGAGAAGACAATCTGTAATACATATACAGGTATATAT